>BEXV01001849.1:3994-25448 GCA_003118195.1 Hemicentrotus pulcherrimus
ATAATAATAATAATAATAATAGCCTAATACTGAGTCCACTCCTAATTTTATTAAACCGAAACGGAAATTCTTTTTGCCCAATTGATCGTGAGCCCAGCAGCCTCTGAGCAGCGCCAGAGATGGACATTGCTCTATCCCTTATTGTTGAACGCCAAACAAGGTATCAACAACTCCCATCTTTTAACGTCATTTGGTATGACGCGGCCGGGGTTTGAACCCACGACCTCCCGTTCGTGAGGCGGACGCTCTACTGACTGAGCCAACACTCCCTAAATTAACATAGCTTTCCGAACACCAGAAGTTTACTTATGCTCGTGTCCTTATCACGAACATTTTAGAGTTAAATTTTGATTCACACTGTTTCCACACTGAATATTTACTTAGTGTAATTTATTTTTTCCGCACAAAATCACGATACTTTTTTAGACTTTTGCTCACAATTACGATTTTTTTCTTTCTCGTCATAAGAACTAAATATTTTAACTTGTCAGTTAGGATTAGGAAAATGAAATTTGAAAGTTGTATATTAGGAGCATCACGTAGATTTTAACATGGGTGACGAGTTGTCATTATCGAGTTGCCAACCATCATTGCTGCACGTTTTCTACAGGTTCTTGGAAATACCAAATACTAATCGAATGCACACGAATCATCTAAGAGGCTTGACTGAATTTTCATTGGAAAACATTGATTTTGTATCAATAGTAATGGCCTGACAAAAAAAAAATCACACAATTGTTTTTAATAACGACATAAATCTGTACTTGTACGAATAATTGATTTAAATTGGATTAAAAACTTTATCAGTTATTAAAAGTCTATTCTTTTGTAATTCATGAATTTCGATCAAATATATAAAGTTCTTATTCAAAGAATGTGGTCAAGTTTAGTTCATCAAGGGTAGTGTTTGTTTAATAAACCAACTGCTCTCTCTTCAATCAAATTCAAGTTTAAAGGGATAGTTGAGTTGTGTTTTTAAACTGCAAAAGCCTTCAAAGTGCATGGTTATTGCTCTTATTCTTATCTATGCAATTAACAGTGCCCTTTTAGAACCGAACATTGCTATGAAGGTAATTTTAGACCCCAAAATGTGTGAAATTTAGCCAATTCGACCATACCAATTCAGCTCCACTTTCCAAAAAACACGGTGACCGTTAATTATTATTTAATAAGAAAAAAGTATACATGGGCTGGCTGGTTGTGCGAAATATAAGCAAGACGAACATGCTAACAAAAAATCAAACATCGTCATTGGCTAAAATACGACGTAAAAGGCGTTATTTTTTTTTCAACGGTTTTTTCAAATTTTTCAAAATATCTAATATTTGTGGTGGTACACAAGTACTAGAAATTGTTATATTTCAGCCGTCTCTGAACCGATTTTGATCAAACAAAGATGATTTTGTCATTTAAATATTATGTTCTTCCAAATTTGACACTCAGGTTTTCATTATCTTACAACAAATTATTTTCTGTAGCACCCTCTGCAACAGAACTCAACTATCCCTTTAAATGAGATGCAATTTAAAAATAACTATCAGTCATAATCTATGATCATCTCGCAAGAAGCAGACTCCTTGGCGCAGTTATGATTTATGGCTGTATACATTTCTAACATACAAAATGCATAACCGTTTAAGATATTTGTCGAATTTATATAATATTCTTTACCTATTTCTTTTCCCTAGACCNTTAAAAATAACTATCAGTCATAATCTATGATCATCTCGCAAGAAGCAGACTCCTTGGCGCAGTTATGATCTATGGCTGTTCCCATTTCTAACATACAAAATGCATAACAGTTTAAGGTATTTGTCGAAATTATATAATAATCTTTACCTATTTCTTTTCCCTAGTCCGGCTTGTGCGCGTCAAAAAGTTCACTTAAATAGTTACAAAGACGTGAGACAATGGAGAGCTTCAAATGTAAAGCAAATCTTGACCTCACATTTTTATTAAAATTCTTCTTTTTTGGGTTGTTTTGAAATAATCACTTCTTGATTTAAAAACTTTCCCCGCCCACCAACATCATTTAATTAATTAAATAAATGCGGGGAAACACCTTGAATATGTACACCAAAGGATGATATTGATTTTTAACAATTTCTTATTTGATTTTTTCTTTCGTAACTTATCAAAACCGGCATCTTTTCTTTTTCAGAGAACTAACCCTATACTTAATTTATTTTATCCCTAGCCACACATTCATTTAAAAAAAAACACCAAATGAACATTTGAAGATTTAGAGATTTAAAGCCGTAAACTTCCCTGACCCAGTCTTTCCTTAAAGGTTTGGGGATTCTTGCGATCTAACATGAGAAATTGAAATAGTAATGTTTATCAGTAGAACTATACGGAGCGAATTTATTTTGCATTTCTTTTTCACATAATATAAACAATAACATACAATAATAAACGTAATAATATAACAGAAATGAGCATTGAAATATCTTTGACATTGTTTTTTAGTCATTGTAATGCAAAATGATTTAATTACAGGTAATGAAAAAAAAACAAACAAACAAACGCACCTACTTGTAAGCAAAGCTTGTTAATAGATGTGGGTTTGCACAATAATAATTATACTTTATACATTTATAACTTAATTTTTAAAAATCTACACAATAAAAAAAAAATAAACATGATAGGCAATCAAAAAAAAAATAAACGAGACAAAAACAATTCAGAAACATTAGCAGAATGACAACATGATGATAATAAATGAAGAAAATAAGAATGAGAGAGTAAAAAACAGAAAAAGGAGGTAAACATGCGAAAGAGAACAAGAATACAGAGAGAGGAGGTAGAGGGAGACATGTTAGAATTGTTTTGTCTGCACCAGGTCACTCAATTAGTCCTAAATATCAGTTAATGGGAATGCAAGGTATTATAATTAGATAAGAACTTATGGTGTTTTAGTTGATAAGAACTTATGGTGTTTTAGTTGATGAGAACTTATGGTGTTTTAGTTGATGAGAACTTATGGTGTTTTAGTTGATGAGAACTTATGGTGTTTTAGTTGATGAGAACTTATGGTATTTTGTGTAAGTTTAGCATACACAAATACTTCAGGAGATTTCATTCTCGGGATAGAGAAGATTAGTGCGTGATTATTCATGAACGTTCTGCCGATCTATGACAAGCTTGTTCATTAAAAGATGGTCATAATTATGCATATTATAAATGTTATATGATGTCAAAAGTTACAATTGACATGGTTAGATGTTCACTGACGCATTGGCATGTTAAAAGAGTTGGATAATGAGAGCAGAGCAATAAGAAAAGGGAGAGGCAGAGCAAAGGAGAGGAAAAAAGTAATTCAACCCCTGAGAATATAGGTAAATGATCAAATAATTCAGAGGTCAATATTCCCAGGAGAATACTGAAATTACTATTTGTAAATATCATGTCACTCGAAGAAGTTGAAATTTGTGTTGTTATTTTTAGCTTTGTATTAGAGGATTAAAAAACAATTAACAAAACCAGATTTACCAACTCATTACACAGCTTTTCCACATGTATTTCACCAAAATAATGTTAAAAACTCTAATAAATAAATATCTCTCTTTTTCGATCTGAATACATTCAATGTAAAAGACATTAGCCTGGGATTGAACTGGAGTTCTATACCAAAAATATCAACAATAGCCTTCTTACCTGGATAAAAAACTACCTTAAAGAAATATTTTTTCAATACATTTTAAAGCTATATCTAGTATCTAGCCACAAAAGAATGTTTCAAAGTTGAGAGAAGAGGTGTCTTATCATAATATTTTGGAAAGCTGCGGTAATTTTCATCTAACATTAATTCTGTTAAAATCCTGATTAAACAAATCTTCAGGACTTACACACCAATGGACTAGGTGTCACTTTTCACTTATTTCCCGGTTCTTAACTGTTTTCTTCATCTTGCCTGTCCCTCAGCCTTTTCACACACGGTTAAAATTCATCGTTCCTAGAGCTGATTAGTTTGAAGCTGTTTAATTAAACAGCTTAAATTTTCCCTATGTGAACGTCGTTTACACGATGTTCAGCCAGATTCGAAGTCGCGATCTGTACGCCGGTCAAGCAGACTGCAGATACGAACAATTGTGTCACAAAGAAATAAGAAGGCAATAAGGAAGAGGGCGAAAAGGTATATGACCTTATAATACATGATAAAGAAACCAAAGTGAAGAAACATGTCAGTGAAGTAAAGAACAAAACTTTTCACACACAGATAAAATTCGTTAATGCTGATTACTTGAAAGAGCTTTATACTAATCAGCTTTAGATACAACATCATTCACACACAGAAAATTTCGGTGCGGTCGATTGAGATTCACTGCTCTGTCACTGCTCGTTAATGCGCAATTAAATGGTCCTACTGAGCGTTGAAAAAGCAGTGCCCGCATAGCTAAGGACGTATATCCGTTCATAATACACAGAATAATCTTACTCTCTAGATACGGAATTTGTATCTGCAGCATGCTTGACCGGCGTAAAGATAGCGACTTCGAATCTGACCGAACATCGTATAAACGAAGTAGCAGCAAATCCCGTCTTTGACGTCTTTTGGTATGACGCGGCCGGGGTTCAAACCAAAGACCTACCGGTTATGAGGCGGACGCTCTACTGACAGAGCCAACAGACAAGAATGCATTACAATCTATCAGTTCTTATGCGTACAGTTACAAAATGTAAGGGTATCCAGTCATGAGCTAAGCTATTCTCTTGTAAAGTGGGACTCCACTACTTCTAGCTAATTGCGTCGTCTGCATATCCAACAATGACTTAGTAGTACCCAATGGTCCCCCATGGTCTCCTCTTTCTTATTGCTCATCATTCTTAATTTTTGTCAAAACCGTTTGATAAAGACGTAATGTGTGTCGAAAATTTGTTAACAAGCAGAATAAAAACTGTTTGATTTAAGAAAGAATCTCCCCTTCGCCATTTTTGTTTTTGTCTCTCACTTTCTGCCTCTCTCTCTATGTATGTATATAATAGTAGTAGAACATTTACAGACTTACACTATTAAATTTCAATTTCAATGGAATCTCAGCAGTCTGAATGTAGGACCTATTGCTAATCCTTAACACAGTTACATCTTTGTTGCCCTTATTTAAATCAAACTGTACGTATAACCATGTTTATACATAACGATGTATATATGTCAGAACATAACTATCGGATATATATTCCTATATGTGTTTACATATATTTATTATTGATCTCACGAAAAGAGTATATGCTTTCATCATTGTATATGTTTATCACAGTGAACACGCTAGACAATGTACGTGAATTCAATTTGTAAATGCGTTATACAGTTTGCATGCAGTTATCAACATTCTAGTCGTACTGACTTTGAATGATATTTCTATAATCATTTCAATGTTAGGTTTGTAGATAAGAAGAGCTGTCCTTCATGTACTCTCATGCAGAAACTTTCACAAGAAAGGTAAATGAGCGCCATGGGATAGATCAGTAATTTGAATCTGATTTTATTTTGGTGAGAAATAATCCCCCCAAGAAATAGAAGAAAAAGAAGAAGAACAAAAAGATAACGGTTCTTATGAATTGTTGTTGTAACAATTTATATTTCAGGTAACGTTCCTCATTGGGGTAAAGATTTTTCAACCTCTGCACGTAGAATTTTAGGCTGTGTTAACGGTGGAAATGGCGCTGAACTCAACCCTGTTCATTATGACTCTCAGTTCTATAAATCTGTGAATTGAAATATATTCTTCACTTAATGATATTACCTTTAATAGTTGGTTATTGAAAAAGACATTGAGGAGGTTCCTGTTTTGATGATGTACCTATCTCTGCTTGTTTATCTGATATTGATATCAATGAGGATGGTCTTGTAGATAAGCTAGGTAAACTCATAAAGAGCAAGGTTCATTGGCCTGATGGTCTCCATCCTAAACTTCTGAAGGAAGCTAGAAGAGAAGTTTAATTCATTTGCAAACTTTTTTCAGTAGAAACTGGAGTGGTTCCAAGTTTTAAATTGAACAATTTAAAAACTAAACTTATTTCACAGTGCAGTGGCCGTTGCACAGTGTAAGTGGGTATTTCACCGTGTGGCAATTTAGCACAGTATAATGTATCAAACTGTTGAGTTGTGGTGGTTGTCTACACAGTGACCATTTTCACAGTGTGATGGGTGTTTCACAGTGCGGCAATTTCACTTAGTATAATGTTTCACACTTTACACGCTTTACAGTTTTCACGGATAAATGATCAGACTTGCATTAAATAGCACCCTCTTTCTGCTTAGTTTATTTGTTCCTATAAATGTATGGATTTAACAATGCAGTTGGCTGAAACTTTTGTCGGATCCTATCCTTATCTTTGCTGACATTTTTAATAGTTTTTATGATTGGCTGGCTGGTCACGAAGACCGTGGAGAGTGCATTTTATCATCTAGATTCCGTTTCCATGATAAATTGTGCTCCAAGAATTGCATTAGTCTGAAACTTTGCTTATATCTCAAATTTTAGCATTGTCCATGTCTTATACGATTGTGTTGCATAAATGAACAGGTTCACCTTGAATAGCGCCATTTCCCAGCTAAATTACTTTTTCACTTTTAACCCTATCTTGTACTGGAATCGACACAGACCTGAAACTTTCGTTTTAAATAGCGTCCACTTCGTACTACCTACCAATTGCTTATTAATGATGTTTTAAGACTCGCACTGTTGCGAATCTTTGACAATTCCTTCCCCTATGCAAGAAACGGCATTGTTCAAATTCGAACATAATTTTCCTGGTATAGATACTCAATAATCATTAACGGACCAAAAATCGCAGTTTAAGTGCATGTGAGCATTCAATTCAGAATAGGAATACGAAGCTGCTTCAAAACGTAGACATTTTTACTACCAGTACGAATTTATATATATATATATATATGGCTATTTATATTACGGGGTTATGTATAATTATTTTTAAAGTTGAGAGTATATCATAGCCAGACAGACTCAATATTCAGGCCGAGTAGAGGTCAATGTGGCAAATGGCAGAATAAATGAAATGTTAATATCTAGTCAAATAGTATAACAGCACTATATCACTTTAATTTGTATAGCGGGTGTTTGTATTTGGTAGGATGCCATTGAATATAGCAAAACTATGTAATATGACGAAAGTGAACCATTACACTTACGTTATTACATCAACCAAAGTTGTTCTTTGGGTAAATATAACAGAAAACACAAAATATTCATAAGATGCAATAATCAGGAGGAACGTTGTTTTTTGAGGTGTATTTAATTATTCATATATATGCAGCATTGTTATTCCTAATATATTGCGTTGTCAGTAATGAATCTAATTATGTATGAGTATAACTGAGGATGTGCTTCAGGATAACTACTACGTTTTAAAGATTACTGATAGTGATTGAAACATATCATTTTCCAGTTATATTATTATTGTAAATGCGCTAAATCCACTCTTGATTGTTTTAAGGAGATATGTGATTCTGACACATGCGAATCAAATAGGCAAAAATGCATTTTGGATTTTTTTCGAAAAATAAAAATAAATGATCAAAAATACACATTTCATACACAATTAATTCAATAAAAGACAAAACCACTATGGCGATCATAAATATGTTCATTTAAAGTTTCCTGAAGACTATCACTATTGTCGTACTTCATGGTGTATTTACATTTTTCAAGATGGTCGTCGTAAATAGACTAAAAACTGTTCATTTGACGTGAAATGCATAAGTGGAATAACAGCTTTTTGGAAGAAAACTCCCGGACGAGACAACGAGTTTGAGTACCAGTAATTCGGCTAATATGAAAAGTTAGTTTCATTTATTGGCAACATTATATTATATGTTTTCGTGTGTCATATTGAGACAGTTATAAGGCATTATGATACATATATATACATAGACATATATTTATATAATACATACCTAAATCTGTATTCAGTATGCTATATATTGAATCCTTTGGTTGGAAGACTTCCAAAATAGTTTCATGCTAGTTTCCAACTGTTTGTTGGTCTTCGGAAGACGTTCTCCTTGTTAAGGTGAAAAACAGACACTAATACTATCAAAAGTAAACGATAAAACATATGAGAGAAATGCAAACGTGTTTCCATGCATGAGCAGATCCGCCCAGACATTGATGATCTGTCCTGTGGGCAACCGTTCATCCATGGATGCCAAGCGATTACTATGAATATTTGTATGTATCTTTGGATAACAAATTGTATTCTATGCAAAGACATTTTATTATTGTAAACACAATTTGCACATAAAGAATATGATCCTGGTTTGTAGTCAGATTTATTGTTATTATGTGTTAATCGTGTCATATAATTTTTTGTATGCTCTTTGTAATGAGGATTGGCTTATATTTGATATCACAAATGATATGATTTTATTTTTGGTTTGTAAGGTTTTTTTTTTAAAGAATGATTTACCCAAAATGATAAATAATAATAATAATAATAACATTTATAGGGCGCTTTATACAGATGTTTCTAAGCGCACAGGTGGTACTGTCTAACTTTTAATTATTCAACATGTTTAATACCTTAAAAGCAACAAAGTAAAAATGAAATATTACTAATACAATGCAATACAATACAATTGAGTTGAATGGAATTAACTACTTGTGTGCGCCTCCAGTAAACTATAATTGATTAAAAAGGTGGGTTTTGAGAAGGGTTTTGAATGATTCGATGGATGGGGCATTTTGAATATGGGGTGGGAGTTTGTTCCAGAGGGCGGGGGCAATCGATGAAAAGGCACGGTCACCATAACGGGTTTTTGTTCGTGGGCCGTGAATTAATTGCATGGAGGAAGATGAACGGAGGGATCTGGCAGAAGAGGAGGATCGAAGGGAGACTAGGTCAAGAAGATATTTAGGGGCAAGGTTATGTGTTATTTTGTACGAAAGAAGTAGGATTTTGAAAGTAATGCGAGAATGGACCGGTAGCCAATGAAGTGAGCGAAGAACGGGTGATATATGATAACTTTAAGATTTAAAAATTTCAAAAAACACAAGCAAAAAACTTCTAGTAAATATTGGTCCGAGTAAATAAGGAAAATAAACGTATAATAAATTCAACTGCCAATTCAATTTCAACTTAGAAGCTGTAATACAAGCTGTTCGTAAAAAAATAATATTATCAGCACTTTGCAAATTCAACATAGGAGTTGTAGATAACCACGTGATAGTCCAGGTCTTGTGATTCGATATTGGACAAATTTAAATCAGTTTAAATCTGTAAACACCAACGAGAAGTTGTAGATAGTTATTGTGTTTGATCTTACGTATGGCTGTAAGTTATATATCATTATTGCTTCATGATACGGGTAGAATATATTTTGATGTCCGAAATATAAGTGCGGTGTACTATCATTGGTTTAATTTCTTAAGTGAGTATGTGGTTATATCACTACACAAATTATGAATCATTGTATAGTCTTAAATTGTAATAAAGGTATATTTGTGAATTTAAACGATTTTTAACATTTCTGTTGGTATATTTATTATGAATACTCAGTATATCAGATTTTGCACCGTTTATGCCACTAGTTAAATGATTCATATTCAATGCATACTGATTAAGTGGTGATAATTAATTTATATTTGTAGATTGAACACGATATCAGATAGGTTATACTTATAACTAGTTTGATAGATGTTTAGGATTTGTGTAGCTGTACTGTTACTCGGACAGGACAGGACGGAGCCAGGTCTATCCAGCAACAGAAACTGACGTCAGACAGACGAGTAGTCATCAAGGTGCTCCAGAAGCAAGATATACACGAACCGAAAAGGGAGCTAAAGACCATGTGAATTCTTGATTTGTTTTCTTCTTCTTATTAAGTCTCATATGTTTTTATTCAATTTTAAATTCCTTGTTAACTTTTGTTTACTTCAATAAAGGCTCATTTAACTTAATTTTCTGAAAAATTAGTCCTATATGTTTGCAAGGTCACCAAATTATTATCAGCAGTACATATAACGATGATACTAGTATATAGTAACATTTCTGTTCCACAAGGTTTGCTCAATTCCCGCTGTGTGATAATTAACACCTGGTATAGAAATGATATCATAATGGACAGAAAAAATGTCTAGTAAAACACTAATGTGATAGACAACAACCCCTGACTATAATACGTGACGAAATTAATTTAAACCGGTAACAGTGAAGTAAACTCTCAAAAATATATAAGGACATTTGTTTCAATGTAATTCATGAAGATTCACGCATCTAGAACAAACCTAAAGAGAGGATGTCTTAAATTTGGATTCTTTTTAACAATCGGTAACGTTTTAAGTCCATACTTCGACGGGTCGTTATATATTCATGAGCGACGTCTAGTTTAATTAATTTTTGCAACACGCAAGGTACATTTCTTCAACATTTAATATTATTTTAAGAGCCATGTTCAAATCAACAGCGAACGCTTTGTTCCCTCTTTCTGCAAAGTGTTTAGCTGAGGACATGTCCAAACATACGTACACGCGCACGCACATAAAAAATACACGCACACACACACATACACACACGCAAACGAACACATACAACTCTTTCCTCATCCCTTTCTACATATAGCCTTCTTCATTATCATTTTATATAACGCGTCAATTAAAGTCTGACACCATTCCCCTATTAAATGTGTTCCATCCGATTCTAATTCTGTCCTCAGGTGTTTTTGAAATATTTTATTATCAGGTTTCTTTGTTCATTTAATGTACCCTGTCCCTTTCTCTTATTCCCTTTCACCGATTATGTATCTACAGAAGGAACGTGCCACCAATCGAATGAGAAAAACATAAAAAAAAATAATAAAAGACAACAACAAAGAGGTAAGAGGGAGGGGAGAGATGACGGAAAAGGGTGAACATGATATGATATAGGGAGCTAGATTTATCGAAAATCACGATCATCTTTACGTTAGTATTACAATGTACGTTTTTATTGCTGATGGTGTATTGAATATATTATTTGTTTATCATCATTATTTATATTGTAAAGTTTGTAATTTTGGGGAAAAAATATCACAAAGAAATGAAATAAATCATTGCATTAGACGACTATCGAAAAATGCTTTTGGATTATCTGTCCGCGTCCTTGATGTAGGGTACAGCATAGCCGTAAAGGAAATGGAGATAGGAGTGATACATAGGTGACAAACGGAAAAAAAGAGATAGCGAGAGAATGCAGGGCTTTTCCACTTTAAAATGCCATCCTTTCCCATTCTAAACGGGCAATCTAGTAAAACTTCCCCATCAAATCTTAACGAATCTTGAATATAAAGTTTTTCTGATATATTACCACAAGATAATTTCACGTAAATTGAAGATATGGAATGACATAAACTTCATAAAAACAAGTTATCAGTAACCGCAAGATTCCCGAATATATATTACTCTGGGTCTTTTGCTGCGGAATTAAATTTTCAGAGAAAGTAAAGTCAGTTTCATCACTTGCTTGACTCGCTCGCAAAATCTAGAGACGGGAAATGTCAAGCACCGAGGTCCATGGATATTCCGATATGATGATGATATGCCGATATTGAGGCACCTTGTCACCCGAATATTGTAATGATTATAAAGTACAACTCTATTTATTGTATTTTTACATCGCTTTACTCTTATAAATGAAAGAAGATTCACAAAACTCTGGCAACGAGATGACCGAATTTATGATCATAAAATTAACCTAGTGTAAATTGATGAATAAACAACATTTGTTTTTGCCATGGCAACAGTACCTTCCCTCGGGCACTACATTTCGGATCCGGATAACATATATAGTATATAATAAATCATTAATACAAAGTCTCTGTCCTCACTTAAAATGAGCCCTTACAAATATGTGTACGAGTGAAACAAATTCCTTCAAAGATGTTTAGATTGGGGTGATGCGAAATATTCTAACTCATACAATCTAACTCACAAAACGGTATCATGACTAAATTAAGGTTTACAAACACTTATCTATCAGAATAAAGACTGTTGCCCTCTTCCTTAACGACAGAACACACGAAACGCCAGTGATTTCCAAAGTGTCAGTCAATTTTTCCTCTGCTGTCCAAGCTTCAAAGCCATGTGATGTTATACTTCAACGGATACGGAATGATATTTAAAGGATATAAGCTAATAAAATAAAACAAAAAACTGAGGAACGAATTGAGCAGGTATACTGTCAGATTCACCCGATGTTTGGATCGGCTATTTAAATCCGCCGATGGGGATTTCCAAGAATCGACTTGGCAGTGCTGACCCGAGGATTTCAGGCAGCACCCGATGTAAATCAGCCCAAAGGAGAGAAGGGGGGGGCTGACATAATGGTCAGTCAGAGAAAGGGAGAGCGAAAAGAGAGAGAGAGAGAGAGAGAGAGAGAGATAGGGAGAGAGAGAGCGAGAGAGAGAGAGAGAGAGAACGAGGATGAGAAAACGCAAATATGACACAGGATCCAAATGAACTAAAACACGCCCTTATCTCACATTCATCGCAATTCATATATATTTCAGATTTCAGTTAGACAATACAAGAGAAGATTGAGTTCTCGGGAAAGGTGACAAATAATTTGTGACCGTTATTATTGTTATCGTGCAAGTGTGAAAGAACAGCAGAAAAAAAATGTCTCCTGAAAAACATGGCTCTTCAAATGCCTTTATATCTAAATATGACAAGAGCTTAAACATAAGACCAGATTTTTCTATTCCACATGTTTGCGTTGTCCCATATACATCTTTCTATGTACAGTACTTGGTACTTTACCATGACTGGGCAAAATTTCTTACCATTTTGATGACTTTAGAACCTTACAGTACACACCAATACTTTGATGTTACATTATCAACTATTTTGAACAGAACTGAACTAAATCTGTCAGTCAAAATTGGAAAATGCATGGAAACTCAAGTTTAATTGCTTCGACTCTTATGTTGAATTATCTTGTTTTGGGAAATAAGTTTGCTATTATACTTTATGTCTATTATTGAAGCAGTTGTGCGAGGAAATTTGACAAAATGGGCAAATTATACTTGAAAGTAAATTGAGAACAAGAAGCATTTGCTTCCAATTTGTGTAGAAATATAAATTAAACACTTTATTAAGTATTTTCCAAGACCCTTCTCAGCTGAACTGCAAACCCAAAATATACGAGTCCTGAAAAATGACACGTCACATGTTGGGCAGGGAGCAAGAGCGAGAAACTCACATACAGAGTTAAAGGTAATACAAAGTTTTGGTATAGGGTTATTAATTTGGTTTAAATGAACATTTTGGAAGCATAAGCGATCCTACAATATTCAGTGATCGTTGTTGTGGTTGAAATCGAGTCTAAAGTTATGGAATTGTAAATAATAAACTCTTTATGTTGTATAGCTCCCACTAAAGGTCAAGATATTCATTAAGCTATAAAACAATGTTTGTTGACTGAAAACGACCGATTAGCTATTCCCGTTTAGACATTATATATCACAACCACATAGTCTGAGACTGTCATGTTCGCTGCTACTATTATACGGCCGTAGGCGCTATTTGAAATTTATCCAAATTTACGAGGAGCACCGGTAAATTGTTATATTTAATTTTTCCCGAAAGCAGAAGTGTTTAAATTATCTAGCATTTATTATACATCTACAGGGGCATCCAAATATATTGAAAGTGTAAAAAATCACTATCCAGTCAATTTTTCACAATTTCTCAAAACTTTGTATTACCATTAATGTACTTTTAATTTCCATAGTAAAAGGTGGACTAAATATTTCTCGAATTCAGGAAATGAAACTTAAAAATTGTTATGTCATTTGTATAATGTAAACATTTTATTATTCCAATTAACTTATTTTTGCCTTTTGTTGAGATGTCATCCTACGAATAAGAATGACGTTAATTATGATGTTGATTTCCTACGCATTTCAATCGCTTCTACCATTAATTTCGAGACTGAAAATCATTATGATGCCGTGCAGATCGATTTCCGATGTAGTTGTAATGTCATTGCAATTAATATTTCCAAGTTTGAATCGCGGATTGATTCGTCTAAGATATGATCTGTTTGATATTTGTGAAGAATGATTTTAAAACTTTCCAAGAATGACAAAATATATCACCCAGTGTGGGTCTAGTTCATATATTTTTTACCGACCGCTACTCACGGGCAAACCGAGATATTCCACCGCACCCACCCGCCCTCGCCCGGGGCTCAGTTCGTGCAGATAGGCTATGACTAAACAGAAATAACCGTCTGATATGGGTCATTTCTTTAATAAAATTGACTTTTTTGACATTCCCCAATACAGACGGTAATCCAGAGTTCTCGTATGAAGGGGGTTATTAAGAGCCGGATCGGAACATTTTTTCCTTCCCGAAATTTTCTCACCCAATTGTCTTTATTTGGATCTAATTTTCTGATTTTTAAATCAGATAGAAAATAGGTTTGTATATTTTTCTCCTAATTACAGTGATCAAAATTTGATAACCTATCATAAAATGCGAAATTACTTACTTATATGAGTTTTTTAAAAAAAATCTCAGAACTGGGAAACAGTACGTTAATGCATTTGAACTATGACCCAGCGGCCGATATATTTCCGGGTCAACCTACCAAAACATAGCCAATGGCCACTCAGAACACCCGTTTCATGTTGGATTTACGAAGATTCATATATCACTCAAGCCGGGCTCGTACTCGTTCGGGAAAAAAAAATATTCATCAACTAAACCAAGACGGATGACAACGAATCATGTTTACTACGATACTTTCTCGAATTAATTATTTATTAAGGATCTAAATGAGCAATCAATCGTTAGTCAAATTAGCTTTGACTATATATATTATTTTGAAAAAAATATATAATTATTGTAATATTGCAGCATTTATGAAGATGAA
This sequence comes from Hemicentrotus pulcherrimus, assembly GCA_003118195.1. NCBI lineage: Eukaryota > Metazoa > Echinodermata > Echinoidea > Camarodonta > Strongylocentrotidae > Hemicentrotus > Hemicentrotus pulcherrimus. Next base: position 18,869 of record BEXV01001849.1, read on the forward strand.
AAGAGTGAAAATCTCGTTTCATATCTCATTCATCGCGGTCAGGCAGAACCGAACCATTCGTTCCGTACAGTCCCCATACAACTTCAGTCTCAATAATCGGAGATCTAGTGGGGCCAGACGTAGTCTCAGTGGAACAACCGACGATATAGAGAGACTAAAGCTTTTGGTCTAGGCTATGACTTGCCCCGCAGCTGTACGATCGATGTCGTCTCCTTATTTGCTTAGTCTTCCTTTCCTTCTACCTCTCCTACAACCACATCATCATCACTATCACTATATTACCGTCACTTGATGTGATGTGAAGCTGTTTTCACCAATTTCGTTGTCTAAATCAAGTAAGATTTCTCCTCAAAATCGGACATTGGGATGAAATACTCGGCGTTTGAGTGGCATTTACAAATACACAACATGCATGCACTTGACAGTGCAGTGCGGGGGCTTGGCAGCGCAGCAGTACACACCAACACTTTGATGTTACATTATCAACTAAATAACTATATTGTCAGGTAGGGGTCAATTTCGTGAGTTGAAATATAAAGGGATTAAACATACAGTATGACGAACGTGTACTCTTGCGCTTACGGGGTTGCGCACCACCAAAGCTGCACGTTTTATACATCGACTTATAAATACCAAGCATTCGTCGGATGTAACAAACCAGGTGAATATTTTTAAATAAATGTTTGAAATCTATAAGGATATGGATAGGAACGATTTGATTTGACAGATAAATAGTGTCTTAAAAACCAATTTTAATCCAATATGTCAAGCATCTTATCATATATGCTCAATGAAAGAAATAATATAAATTATATTTTGGGGGAACTTTTTATACAAAGCCACCATGGGCTTTTCCTTTGTTCTCCAATTTAATTTTAAACTAATGTAATAACTGACCATACCTTGTATGTATATATACTTTATGTTTATTTTCATTTGCTGTGTTTTTTATGAGAATGAAATAAATAAACGAACTCGAACTTGAACTTGAACATATACACGGTAAAATCTTGAAAGAGCAGGTCCCGACTTGAGTCCCATACGTTACCCACTACATGTACTTCTAAGATTGTAGTGTTCGTGTTAAAGATATCAGACTGCAGAAACCTAGAAAACATTCTAACTTCTACATCTAAAATAAGAAATTTCAAGAGGGCGAACTTGATTCCGTCTGTAAAATAGTTAGAACGAATCTTTAGAATAGCATTCTTCAGCTTAGTATTATCAAAAAAGCTTGTTTTAAGGCGTACTAATTATATGTCGTTAAACGGAAAACGATGTCCTTCTTCAAAGAGTTCTTGTATATAGTATATGCCTAAATTAAAAACAATGAAGTAAAAACAAAAATTGTATTCGAAACAAGAGAGCATTAATTATGTGCCTTCACATGCCGATACCTGCACATGAAGTCATACTAATAATACGATTATTTTAATAAAGCGCCCTTTCATTATATACAATGTGCATAAACAAGAAATACAAAGATAAAAAGAGAGATAACTTTATCCTACCAAAACACATGANAAAAAAAAATGTGCCTCTGCCTAAATGCTAATGCATTATATCTCTATCTATAAATAATTTAACCTTGCATACCCAAACTTACCGTATCTTAGATTATCTAATATCCGTTAAATGGTTCCCAACTTATCAAGGACAATCCGAAGACATAATGCATCCGAAATCAGCTTCTGTGAAGGAGGTAAAATGGGGTAAAACAAGTGAACTAAATTAAATGAAACATAATACAAGAAAATTAAATAAATGTAAGTTTGCTTAATCAATCTATTCATAGCATGTGTTTGCATGAATCTTCCAATCGAAGACATTATAAGTTATATCCTAAAACTCTTTATCCTTGTTTATATTCTCTTTAAAATACGTAGCTTAGTTTTAAACTTCATTTTCTTTAAAACAATTCTTATTCCGGAAGACTAGTATTTTGTATATACTCCACAAAGCGAAAGTTACCACAGTATCCATTTCTCTCTCGGTATTAATTTTTATAGGTAAACACACAATATCTATGCAAAATCAATATCAAAAGTATATACATCACGCTCTATACACACATGTACTATGTCGTCTTTAACCTGGCACTGGGTGAATTATCTGTCGTCTACTAAACCTGACTCATAAAAACTATTTCGACAGGTAGTATATTGTACAGCACTTTAAAACGATGTTACCTTCTATACGAATTCGAAAAAACGATCAATGTCTCTATGCAGCACGTTTCCCGAAACAAAAAATGTTCGTACATATCCTTGTAAAAGAAATCAGAACGCAGAAACGTAGAAAACACTCTACGTTATAAATCTAAAATAAGCAATTTCAAGAAAGTGAACATGAATCCCTAGTTAATAGTCTCCGTCTGTAAAATAATCGAAACGAATCTTTGAAATAGCTTTCTTCAGCTTAGTATTAACAAATAACAAACATGCTTGTTTCAGGGCGTATTACCAAGTCGTAAACGGACAAAAATGTCGTTCTTCAATGAGTTATTATATAAAATTTATGCCTAAATTAAAACAATGCATTTAAAAAGAACGAAAATCGTATTCAAAACAAGAGAGCGTTAATCTGTGCCTCCATAGTCCTCCACATGCACATGACATTATAATAATACTATTAATTTTATAAAGCGCCCTTTCATTATATACAAAGCACATAAACAAATACAATTAAGAGGCAGAGAGTGGTAACATTATTATACAAAGCTTGCATTAATTAAACAGAGGTAAATATTATAACAAAGTAGAAAAGACACAGCTAGAGAGCTGTGAGAGTGAGGCAATCTTGTAACTACAAGGGGTAAGGAGTTTCATGCTTTGAGAAACTAACTGCGAAAACCCTATCACCTACTGGTTCGAAGTGTTCTACTACTTATTATAATACGACAAGCCATTGCTCTGTCACCACACGTTTTTGTAGCTCCAAGATAGATGTGCTGAGAAGATGTTTTGAAGTTGACCGTAAACGACTAGGTGGGTTGTAAGTTATAAGAACTTCTAAAGACAGATGCCATAGAGAGCTTTGAAGATGGTGATGATCATATTGTAGGGGACCCGGTACTGCCTTGGCAATCCCCAGTGAAGATCTTTAAGGACAGGTGTTCATCTCTGGAGACAAAGTTCAAGATCTGTGATCATTTGATCACTTTCTTCTGGTTATATTGTGATGTTGTGTATGAATTGAATACATGATACTTGAGAAACAATGAGCAACGATGATTTCTTTTACATGGGCGGTATAGCATATAACCAAGAACTGGCCGATCGCCGATCCTGGTGGCATCATAGGTCCCCGTTTGCTTTTCCTGATGCGAAGCATAGCTATTATTTTTACTAGTTAATTGGGCCATTTATTTGGCAGAGGGATTTCTTTTGGTTTAATGACAAAATATAACTACTTTGGGGTTTTTTGTGGGGGCGTCGACGTACCCTAGCGCCCGCTGCGTACAGTCATGATACTTTGGCTAAGCAATTGCCTCATTACTGTAAGCCCCNAAAGAGCAGGTCCCGACTTGAGTCCCATACGTTACCCACTACATGTACTTCTAAGATTGTAGTGTTCGTGTTAAAGATATCAGACTGCAGAAACCTAGAAAACATTCTAACTTCTACATCTAAAATAAGAAATTTCAAGAGGGCGAACTTGATTCCGTCTGTAAAATAGTTAGAACGAATCTTTAGAATAGCATTCTTCAGCTTAGTATTATCAAAAAAGCTTGTTTTAAGGCGTACTAATTATATGTCGTTAAACGGAAAACGATGTCCTTCTTCAAAGAGTTCTTGTATATAGTATATGCCTAAATTAAAAACAATGAAGTAAAAACAAAAATTGTATTCGAAACAAGAGAGCATTAATTATGTGCCTTCACATGCCGATACCTGCACATGAAGTCATACTAATAATACGATTATTTTAATAAAGCGCCCTTTCATTATATACAATGTGCATAAACAAGAAATACAAAGATAAAAAGAGAGATAACTTTATCCTACCAAAACACATGACTCGAACTCTTAATTCAATATCGAAAACTCTATAATTAACAAAATTCAATAGGATAACTCCGACATATACATTTTTATAAATTTGGGTTAACAACGTTTAATATTTCGATATTAGCCTCAAATGCTTCAAAGTAAGATTTTAGAATTCACGTATTTTCAACCAAATTTTATGTGGGAAATTTATATGCAAAGATTTCACTATTACAATTTTACTTTTTTTTACTAGTGATTTACGAAATACCGCATTACGTAGAAACTTAGATTCCGAGGGTGTAACGGTTTGGTAGTAACAAGTAAAAAATGAAAAGAATTAGACATAACAAAATAAGAGAAGATTACACGAAAATATAATATAACTTATGTCTAGTGTCAATTTGCACGTTTACTTTTTGTTGTTGCAAGAAAGCACTGCTCAGTACAACGCTAATGCTCTACAATTGCGCATTACGTATTCGATCAGCTCCATAACAACCCTTTAATATTTTTGTTTACAGCTGTAAATGATTATTGCTATGGAAACAGTTTAGTCATCTCAAATCCAATCGTAGATTTATTGAACGCTGCAAAGGTTAACGAAGAGTTAGTTAATGATTATAGAATAATATATAAATGTCATTTCGTTGAAACCCACCATACTATGAAGAAGCGACGCTCGCCTTCATAAGATAACACATGTAAAAATGACCCCCAAATATCCATATATCTTTCAAACTTGGAGCTTTTCCAACCTTGTGCAATTTAGAATTACCTCTCCCTAAATCTTTGGGGGTGCTTCATGAATACACTTTGTCTGCCCTCACTAGAAGAATATTTCTTCCTGTATTTCGTCTTTATCGGTTTTAGTGTAGTTTTGTTATGTTTTGTTTTCTTCATTTTTACAAAAGACATTTATTCTGCCCATGCATAGACTGTGCATACGAAGTGGCCTATCGTGGTACCTACGATGACTCTTTCGAGTGAAGTCATCTCAATGTTTACCGGAGGCTTCTGACGTGTTCGTCATTCTTTTGCAGATGTCGTCGCCTATGGAACAGTCGACTCGAATGCCCTTTTAATGCACTAAGAACAAAAAACTAAAGTAAACATCAAACACCAAGCATAATTACTCTTCAAATGCATCTTATCCGGAAGGTATATCATAGAATATAACTGATGCCTAATAAACAGCATAGCATTCATCTACTTTATACAAAATATTATATATGAAATATGAACATCTCGCAAAATATCACAGGAAAACTTCGACAGGAATCTACAGTGTTGTATTGTTGGGTGTCAATAATCCTGTCATTTGACAGATTATTCGTTAATAACCTAACACAAGTGGCAAAAAATTGCATTTTAACTCCATATACAGAGGAATGGCTCCCATAACTACGTACTAACAATGTGTGATTTATTCAATTTACACGTGACCAAGACATGTATCATATCTTCATCTACCTGACAAGTTTTGCATTTTGCATCATCATTCATTCTCCATTAACGTACATTTCTTTTCACAGGCAATAAGTTATACAACACTTTAAAATCAAATTCTCTTAATTTGTTTTCTTTTACTTGTAGTCATCGTTAAAATATTTTCAAAGAAGAAACAACATCGTGTATTTACCCCTTCTTGCTGTATCAGATGGTTATACAAATATCTTTGCGTGATATATCACTTAAGCACTTTACATCTTTACCTATTAATTTTGAGAATAGTTAGCGGTGATAAATCTTGCTTTTTATGAGTGGGAAAGCCATATTTTAGGTATGGCTTGACATCATTTCGCATAATCAAATATTGCAGATGTTTTGGTATTTCTAAATTTCAATAAAGCTATTATTTCTGCCACAGTTTTGAATACTCCATTTACAGTTAAAATGTCTTCCAAACGGATTACTTCGCTTTGAAATAGAACAACAGTGTTTAATTGAAACCAATATATTGATTGCGTCATAAGATATTCTTTTCAGTCGGGAATTTCTTTCCCAATTATCTTTAAATTTAAAGTATTGCATACTTATTTCCTTCAAAACATAATCTATGCAGATGGCGTATAATGTCAATGACCATTGTGATATATAGATAAATAATGTCTTGTTAAAATGTAACAATATCCGAGTTTTTTGGGAACAAAATAATGAAAGTTTTTTTTTATAATAACTTTGATAAAACAAATAAATATAAATTAGAGAGCATAAGTTATTCAATCGAAAAAAATAAGAGTTTGTGTTAAACTTCATTTTAAGTTTAGGCCAATACATAACGTATATCAAACGTCGGTATGGTGGTAAAGAGTACAATAATAAAAGTATGTTCATTAATTTCAAATTAAAAGTACGATATTATAAAGCAAATGGGCTAAGTTTTTTTTTTTACTGACGAAGCACAAAGAAATTTTTCAACAAATGTTAAAGGTATAACCATTTATTTGATTACTTTTGTCTTTTTTTAATTATGTTAACATGTTAACATGTAAATTGATGTATATATAGAATATGAAATTTCTGAAATAAAGCAGCTCTGTAAGAGGACCCCCCCCCCAAAAAAAAAAAAAAAAAAAAAAAAAAAAAAA
>BEXV01001849.1:34729-55206 GCA_003118195.1 Hemicentrotus pulcherrimus
GCACATAGCATGTACAATTCTGAATATTTTATAACACATTTAACACATTTCATGTAAAACTTAATAACTTAACATATTTATCAAAATCGGCTTCAAAAACAAAAAAAACGACCACAAACTTTTGATTATTAGAGAGGCCAAAACCTTTAAACGCGATTATCTCGGAATGGCCAAAAACAGTTAAGGCCCTTTTGGCATAAGGCCGACGATATAGCCCGGCAGTCCAGAGCACTTTGATCAATCGAACGAGGTAACAATATCTGAGTATTGGAACAGTTGGGTAAAAACCTAGGATATCCAAATGTGGACGTCTGCCGGGGTCCCTCTGCTGCATGTGGCCCCAGGGGCCAATTGAGACCAGTGTCAACTAAATGCATGAATGCCACAGAGCACTGAATGGCCCATGCCAGACAAAATTTCTGCTGCTAAGGGCCCACCAGACGCCCCCAAAGGCCGCCCCCTGAAAATATATTTGATCCAACGAACGAGGTACCACTTGAAACCAGTGTCACGCCATGGAAATCATCATGCCAGATAAATTTCCTTCTTCAAATGGGCCCACAGACACACTGAAAAAGTGGGCCCCAAATGGGCCATGCTTAAATCAAGGAGAAACCACTGGAAACTAATTGTAGTTTAATAGTTGAATGCTACAATGCACTGAATGTCCAATACCAGACACATGTTTTCCTTCTTAGGGCCTGCCAGACGCCCCCAAAATGTGGCCAAAGGCCTATTATTGTATCATTTATCAAATTTTAATATAAAGACCTACTTAAGGTACGACTCAAAATTGATTTGGAATGGTCAGGTTAATTTCACAGCCTAAGGAAATCACCATGACAAATTTTCTGCTGCAAAGGGGCCATCAGACACACTAAAAAAGGAGGGCCCACACGGCCTATGGACAAACATCAGTGATAGTACATGTACATAAAAACAATATGACATTTTCAACAAAGGCACGTTCCACAGAGTGAATAATTGCCACTGCAAGATAAATTGTATTCTGCATAGGGCCCACCAGATAGTTAAAAGGGTGGCTCAATGTGGATCCTGGGCCTAAGGAATTGAACATTAATGTAGATTAAATTCGCCTTGTAACATTACAAAGGGGGCCCCTAAAAATGCATTTGATCAAACGAACGAGGTACCATTTGAAACCAGTGTTAACTAAATGCATGAATGCCACAGAGCACCGAATGGCTCATGCCAGACAAAATTTCCTGCCAAGGGCCCGCCAAATGCCCCCAAAGGGCGCCCCTTAAAATGCATCTAATCAAACGGACGAGGTACCACTTGAAACCAGTGTTAACTAAATGCATGAATGCCACAGAACACTGAATGACCCATGCCAGACAAATTTTCTGCTGCTAAGGGCCCGCCAGACGCCCCTAAATGTGGCCCAAATGCCCATATATGTAGCATTGACCCACATTAACTATGCAAGGTACCCCTCAAAACTAGTTTTGAATGGTCAGGTGTATCTTAGAGACTAGGGAAATCATCATGCCAGGGAAATCAACATGCCAGATAAATTTCCTCCTTCAAATGGCCCCACAGACACACTGAAAAAGTGGGCCCAAAATGAGCCATGCTCAAATCAAGGAGAAACCACTGGAAACTAATTGTAGTTTAATAGTTGAATGCTACAATGTACTGAATGTCCTATACCAGACACATGTCCTGCTTCTTAGGGCCTGCCAGACGCCCCCCCAAATGTGGCCAAAGGCCTATTATTGTATCATTGATCAAATTCTAATATAAAGACCTACCTTAGGTACTTTTGGAATAGTCAGGTTAATATCACAGACTAAGAAAACCACCATGACAAATTTCCTGCTGCAAAGGGGCCATCAGACACACTAAAAAGGGAGGGCCCACACGGCCTATGGACAAACATCAGTGATAGTACATGTAAAAAGCAATATGAAATTTTGAACAAAGGCACATTCCACAGAGTGCATAGGGCCCAACAGATAGTAAAAAGGGTGGCTTAATGTGGATCCTGGGCCTAAGGAATTGAACGTTAATGTAGATTTAATTTCAAGTAGATTACATTATTGTCATCCTAAATTTGATTACATAATTAAAACATGGTGTATTCTACTAAATAAATATGGTGACTATCAGAATTCTACTCAAGACGTGTGACCTCATTTTACTATAGCATATGCCTATACATTGCATATGTTTCTCAGAAACACCACAAGTGACAGAGGATCTATTGTAATCATTCAGTCCTTCCCTTCTTTTCCCTCTTATCTGCACTCAAATATGAATTGGAATTAAAAAGAATAGTATTGTGTTATGCTATATAAAATGTGTTTCAAATATGTAGGTATTGAATACTTTTTACATTCATTGCAAATTCAGCCTCAAATAAGGGCCCTTATTCTATCTTGGCTGCTGCATACTCCACAATACATGTACTAATCTGTTTATAGTATTCGACTATTGGATGTGATGTGTCTCGTCCTCTAAAAAATCTCCTGTAATATTGTATGCTTCTATTGAAATGAAATGAATGAATGACCGTTCATGCCCTACACGGGACCAGCAATAATAATTGTTGAAGTTTATTTAGCTATTAGCTGCTCTAAGCAAAGTTACTTGTATGGGAAAACATTTCATGCCATAAGCCTCAGAAAAAGAAACACTGTCATTTATATCAGGTTGCATTTAATAATTAATAAGGAATACTTTCTTCCAATTTCAAAGTTCAACCATGAAACAGTTTTGTAAGTAATGACAACATTTCCTCTCTGTAATTGAGGTATATGCCCTTAGACTCTTGTAGATGCTAATAATTTAGTGAAATGATACAAACACAATTCGACAAATCGAGCTTGTAACCCTAATTATTCAAGAGCCTACTTGATTAGTATGTTGGTTTATAGAAAGACTGCAAGAATCATTCAATTATGTTGAACGTTGGACAGGAAAGAGAGTAAATGCCATAATTTAGCAAACATTGCAAACATTATTTTCATGTATGTCTACCTTATAAAATGCTTCCGGATGGTGATCTAGTGAATCTCAGTTGGAAGGTTATATTCCTTCATTTTTAGTCTAATATTAGAAATGTGTTACATCGCTTCATATTTCATCCAGTATAGAAACATATTACACCAGGTGAGAGTTAATGAACTCTTCTTCAGAGTTCAGAGTGTGAATATAAACAACTAGGCCTACATTCTAACCGAACTAGCTGAAACAAAGGTCACAAAAGTCAATGGGATATACTGTTAATATGTTGGTCAGTCCATTGGATTGGACGTAGCAGAGTTGACCGGGATGATTAATCCTCCAGCACATGAGTAGACCAGCGAAGCACAAACGCACATATTTGTCAAGCTAGGAATTAATAGGATTCTACTACCTCAACATGACTAAAGAACTAGACGAGGGGTAAATGGTGAAATTTGACTGAATCATAATGCCAAAAGTACAACAAACAACAACAACAACATTATATTGCAAACAAGGTGTAGAGGCTAATGTGATCCAAATGTTCTTTAAAATGTTTTTTTTTTTTCATACTGGAAAGTTTGCTTGGAGCAGGAAATAAAGCTAAAGAAAGAAAAACAATAGCTGGTCCAATGTAGGGCATTAATATTTTTTCATTTATTTAATTTCAGTGAAAGCATAAGAAATTACAGGAGAATCTTAAAAAGATAAGATACATCATATCAAATAGTCAAATACTATAAACAGGTAAGTACATGTATGCTACAGTAGGAGGCAGCACCCAAAAGAGCATAAGGGCCCTTATTTGAGGTCGACAATGAATGTAAAAAATAATTCAATATCTGGCTAACAGCTCATGTATGACCAATCATACAACTCTGTTGGCCTTTGGATATTTCTTCACATATTACATTTCATTTCCCTTTATTGGATTCGAAACTAGCGATATAATATTTTCAGGAGTCAAAATGATTTTTAATACTTTTTTCGAATCTAAAGTGAAACTGTGGTGACATTGGCAGCACGAAATACCCGTAAATTCAACCGGTGCTCCTAAGTAAGTTTTAATGGTGCAATTTGTTAATTCCAGTGCATAATATCCCGGCATAAACAATAAACGGCTCGGTGTAAAAATGTCAGAGGTAAAAATGTCAGGGGTAAATATGTCAGAGGTAAAAATGTCAGAGGTAAAAAAATGCCAGAGGTATAAATGTTAGAAGTATAAAATAATAACAAAAGCATGTGGCAACTTTGTATGGTTATATCCGGGTTAAATATTAGGCTTATCGGAGAATTTTAGTTTATTCGTTTGGACTTCGTCCCTGGAACGTTACGCGCGTTAGGTTATTGTGGGCTGCCACCGGTCAAAATATCAACAAATTTTAAAACATTCATACAAATATATGCAAGCCAGATCACAAAAAAAAAAAAAAATATTTTCCACATTATATTATCCTCAGGACATGTACGAAATACAACACACAGCCATTTATAAAATGTACATCATGGAAGAAAGGTATATAATAGACTAGCCCACGCAGAAGCTGTACGTCTCGAGATATTATGACGGCACTCATTTTTTTTTTTTTGCGCCTGGGTGGTCAGGCATGAATGAATCCGGAGAACGAATAGTTTAGTGACTTTGCTAAGATGCTATAGACTATGCCTACGAAATTTGCAAGTAATTTGGATAGAGAAAGGGACCCAGATTGGGCTCACAAGCAGAGGCGTGCCAATAATTGTTTCAATAATAAACATGAAATACAACAAAAATAACATTAAAACATTATCTTTCAATATTTCATATATTCAGGTATTCATGAAATCTCTAATTTTACATATTATCAATCGACAGTATAGGTTAGCAATCGACAAATAGGAACACATGTTAAGGAGTAAGTATATGGTTAAGTTAATATATGTACTATTCCTAGCTAAACTCATTCACCATGAACTGGAAGAAAATAACGAAGGCAAAGGGGAAGACGAAGGAGGAATGCAAAGACATCTGCGAAGACGAAGGAGACGACGAAGGTGGAAACGAAAGCAAAAGACTAAAACGAATGCGTAGACGTCTGCGAAGACCCAGGCGAAAACGCAGACGAAAACGAAGACGTGTCAGATACATCCAACCAACGGTGATACCAGCATCACCCTGTTGCCGACTGGGGCTCTGACTAACATGGCGTCCGCCCTGTCCTGCTTGCGATTTCTGTTCCATGAGCGCCTGAGACTGTTAATGCGACGATGACTTGCTGGGGTTTGTGTTCATTGCCTGAGCCGTGGCGTTCGACGTCTCGTTTTCACTCATGATGATGACTCAAAATCCCCCAAAATGTGTGCTCAAAATGGTCTCCAGCCTAGCGGCTTACATTTTTTTTAACCTAAATCGCCAACAGCGATTGCTTGAGTAGGTCGGTGTCTGGGCGGCGAAAGCCTGGGCACCAAGCATATTTTAGCGCCCCGCCGATCATCGGCCGACTGCCGGGCGATTTGCCGGTGGCCGGTCGGAGACAGCTCGTGTATCAGCGGGTCACTGCCAGGACGCCGCCCGGAAAAGCTCTCCGATTTCGCCCAGTTTTGACCTAAAATTGACCAGCGACTGAAGGGGAATCGACAGGGCATCGCCCAGGCATCGCTGGGGCTCTAGAGCCTGCTCGACTTCTCAAAAAAAAAAAAAAATTCGTCGGGCTATGCCTCAATTCCGGCGGGGACTGATGGAAAGAGATAGGGAAAGGGAAAGAAGAAAAAAAAAAGAAAAGGAAAGGAAAAGAAAGGGTAAAAAAGAAGAAAAAACAAAAAGAGAAAAGAGAAACAAAAGAAACGAGGGATGAAAGAGAGGAAAGGGAGTGGAGATAAGATCTTACAATACTTGAATTTTCTCGAAGTTTCACTTTCCTATGATATCAGCCAAATAAATCAGAGGTTTAACTTTTTCGGGGAAACTGAATTCAGATAAGGATTAAAAATCGAAAACAGTAATAACCGTCAAAATTTCCGAGCTGTGCACGGGAAGGAGAAACTGAATTTAAATAAGGATTAAAGCACGGTTTAACGAATCGTCTAATAATTGTATGAAACGCCAAAACTTCCGCGCTTCTCGCGGGAGGGGGAAACTTCATTCAGACAAGGATTAAGAGTCCAGCACAGTTTAACGAATCGTCTACTCTTTCTAATGATATTAATGAAACGTCAAAACGTCTGCGCTTTGAGCGGGAGGGGTAAGCGTCATTTAGACAAGGATTAAGAGTCGAGCACGGTTCAACGAATCATCTACTTTCTCTAATAATATTTAATGAAACGTCAAAATTTCCGCGCTTCGAGCGGGAGGGGAAAACTGAATTCAGATAAGGACAAATGCGCGGTTAAACGAATCGTCTACTTTCTCTGATAATTGAATTAAACGTCAAAACTTCCGAGCGAAGCGCGGAAGGGGGAAACTACATTCAGACAAGGATTAAGAGTCTAGCACGGTTCAACGAATCGTCTTCTTCCTCTAATAATATTTAATGGAACGTCAAAACTTCCGAGCTTTGGATTAGGATTAACATTCGAGAACGGTACAGACGTTCTCGACTGTTGTAATAAATAAAAAAAAAACGTCTAAGCTTCCGCGCTTTGCGCGGGAGGCCTATCACCCACACCCCTCAAGAGCGCGCTTCGCTTGCTCACTACGGCCCCGTTACTAAAATAAGATCCTACCTCCGCGCCTGCATTAACATATATAGCTATGATGCTGACTAAATTAACGAAATAATTGTATATATATGTTGTCGATAAAATGACCATTTGCGGATACGCAAGTACTATAGATAGAAAACCTATTTAGCCATCGGTCCCGGGATTAAAGGGTTAAACTTGTAGATATTGGGACATTTAATATTATCTGTAATAGGTGCCTAGTTTTGTCGGTAATCGTTGGCCTCTACACCCCTCACTAAAAAAAAGGTCTAGCGACGCCCCTGCTTGCAACGCCTTCTTAGGCTGGTGAGCATAATCACAATTGATTATGCACCTGTAAAGTTCATTCCACTACATTTGTATCTGATTCAACTCTTTAGGTATGCACGTGGTCACCTGTTCGAGATATGCAAATGTTATTCACAAGCAATGTAGCTTTACAAAGTTCATGATCAAATTGAACGTATGAATGAAAGAGAATTGTCTAAAAGTGATGTACCTTGTAAAAGACTGGGCATTGTGGCGTGCGTCTGTAATCCAGCTGCCAGGGAGTCTTTGATGGCAAGTATTCTTAAACGGTCACAACCCAGGGAAGATTAAGCGTGACATGTAAATAAAATTTACTTCTATCAATAATTTATTAATTGGTGCAATAAACGGACTTCTGATGACAGTTATCCAAACGTCTAAGGATGCGTTTAAGCTTAAATTTTGAAGGCAGAATAAGCGATTTATAACACTTATCGTAAACGTTCATCGTAATAGCAGTTCAACGGTGTACTGTTTATGCTCACTTCTCTGGCTCATCCAGGCAATTCTACCTGTGTGGCCTTAATTGGTCTTCCAGCTGGATTCTCAAACCTTCACTGTGCATGCTACGTAGACCCACTAAGGGTCAGTGCGTTGACACCATTTAAACGCGTTTACAAATTGTAAACGCATCTTTTTGTGAGTTTACGATCGGCGATCGTGATCGCCGTTTTTCGGTGATTCTACGAAAGTGAGCATCGACGCAACTAAACGCGTAACAGATGCCTGATTCTTCCCTGAAAAAGTGAAGCATAAACACGGCCTAACTCTATTCTATATGATGTTTAGAAATGGTATGGAGCAAAGACAAAGGTACGGCAATGTTGATTTATTCCCCGGTCTTACATACAATACATGTGTGTGACATAATGAGTAATCAGCTAGGGTGGCGGTGTATTCAAATCAATCGCGACTCAAGATAGATTGTGGCTGTGTACTTACTGTATGCGATTACTTTGATGCTATGCAGCAGTTCTGCAGATCACCCCTTGATTTTGTTTAGAAAATATATTATTCTTCATTTATTAGATAATCCGTAGCAGACCTGCAGGACAACTTTCGCTTTCGTCTGAACCTTTTTTCTTTGTACGCCATTTTTTATATTTTTAAATTTCTTTCCTTGTTTATTAAATTTTCAAAAAAGCACCATTCAATAGATTTCTTGTTCCAAGAATTTTATTGTGTATCAAGACATTACGCTCAAAAGCTGCACGTTTTCTATATATTTAGAGAAATATCAATATGAAACCTTCCCTCAATCTCAACCTTGTCTCCTCTCTTTTTGTTGCGCTGGCTAACAGCTCATGTGTGACTAATCGTACACCTCTGTTGGCATTGTATATTTATTCACATATTACTTTTATTTCCCTTTATTGGATTCGAAACTAGCGATATAATATTTTCAGGAGTCAAAATAATGTTAATACGGTACTTTTTCGAATCTGTAGTGAAACTGTGGAGACATTGGCGGCACGAAATACCCGTAAATTAAACCGGTGCTCCTAAAGCCCCTTTCACATCGGATCTGCGTAGAGTTGCGTAGTGTTGCGAACAGACTACGCCGAAGTAAAGCTGCGTACTCATGAATTAAATTAAATTCAAGGTATTTTACTCACATATTGTAGCCAAAGGCTAAATTACAAATGAATTTACAAAATTTAGAACATTCAAAACATACATATTAAAATGAATCATACATAATTAATGCTTCGGCGTAGTCCCTGCGTACATACGGCGTAGGCTTGCGTACGATGGCGTATAGTGATGTACCCTTTGCGTAGGCACCGCGTACATACGGCGTAGGCAATTGGTGTAGTGTTGCATACGCTTGCGTAGGCCTGGCGTAGGGTAACGTATGCTTGCGTAGGCCTGGCGTAGGGTAACGTACGCTTGCGTAGGCATGGCGTAGGGTTGCTTACGGTTGCGTATAGTTGCTTACTGTGTGCGAAAATGCCAAGTAAAAATGCATTAGATGCTCATAGGAGCCGCAAGTCTAGCCATTGACGCTTTATAAACATATATAATAAACAAAATGTTAACAAGATTTATTTGTATAAATGAACTGTGCAGTTCACAAAGAATTGTACATGTAATTACATGTGAATTACATGTGAACATAACCTGATCTTAGTATTGTAATAACATTCTGACAAACTGTGACATCCAAGGGGCAGTGGGTCTCTTTTGCATGCGTGAAGTAGGGCTGAAACGCCTATTTGCGTAAAATATTGAGTGCAGAAAATAACATTCATTAACCTGCCATAAGTTTTTATAGTAAAAAGTGGCATTTGGTACACGTTTTTGACCGTTTACTTTTCATTTTTTTTTTAGTAGGTATTAGCAACTGCTGAGGTTATTTTGCAGTAATGTTAATTTGTTCAAGATTTTATTTTCCAAAAAATACAGACATTTTTGTTGATGTACTACATTATTGTACTGTGTATCATTTAAAAGGGTAATATATGAGCTTTCTTTTGATGAACATTGCAATGTCACGTGATGTGATTTGATACCTCAAAACGCCAACAAAAGAGAGCGCTTATTTTGATTTGTGAATAAATGTGGACAGAAGTCTGATATTTGTTGACCATATCCCTTTTTTCACTCATTAAACAAAAATCATTCTATAACAGTTTCCTAACAGTTTGAAGAAGATATCTGATGTCCTTGGTCTCATAGCGTATTTGTATGTGACAATGTCATGATATAAATATCAGTCATTTATTAGATTTAAAGAAATACTTCTGACATACACACTCACTCAGTCTCACTAACAGAGTGAACAAAATTATTTCTTTGCTCATTTCAATTAAACAACATTACAATTATTACAAACATGCAAATGGGACCACAAACGTACACACAAGCACAAACACCGACACAAATACATACATATTTCCACAAAACATAATACAATTTTCGCATGAGGCATCAGTTATGAATCTTATCTCTGTTTATTATATCAACAGCCTGTGATGCCAATTATCACAAATTGAATGAACCATAACAAAATAAAACATGTCAGTCTGAAATACTTTGTAGTAGTAGAAACAGAATTTCAAACAAGAATGATCCATGATCAATACTTGCCAAGTTTACATCCAGGTATATACCAAACAAAATCTTTATACTATACGTTTTTAATGCTTCGTCGGACTGGAGTAGGGTTGCGTATTGTTGCGTAGGCTTGGCGTACATTTGCGTAGGCTTGGCGTATAGTTACGTAGGCTTGGCGTTTAGTTGCGTAGGCTTGGCGTACAGTTGCGTAGAAAAGTTTACGCCGAAGGTACGCGAAAAAAATAAACATGTTTAATTTGTTGCGTTCATCTCGCGTACCCATTTGCGTCCCCCTGCGTACAGTTGCGTAGGGTTGCGTACGATTGGCGTAGGGTTGAATACGATCGGCGTAGTCGCTACGCAACTCTACGCAACTCTACGCAAGGCCCGGTGTGAAAGCCCCTTCAGTCAGTTTTAATGGTGCAATTTGTTAATTTAGATGCATAATATCCCGGCACGTACAATAAAAACACTTTAATGAACATTATTAATTGCATCACATATCATGAGTTGAATTGAGGTAAACTGACATATTATGATTATGATTATTGGTCGTACTACCAGTATATTTCGAATATTTGTCGTCAGCTTGGTCTTGAGGAGTTTATATGTTAAGATTTTAATATAGCAGCTCGATCAGTATGACGTACGTGTATATCTGCAATTACGGTGTTGCGCACCACCGAAGCTGCACGTTTTCTACATATTCAGTGAAATATCAAGCATTCGTTGGATGCCACAAACAAGGTTAGGGAAAAATTATTACCTAAAAACTAAAAAGACCTCTATGATTTGTTCAAAATGTAAAGTGTTCGGTTTAAATTATCCAAAATTTCATATATTCAGCTATTCGTGAATTATGATACTCCGAATATTATCAAGAATAATCAGTTAAAAAAGAAGCATACATGTATTTGATTCAATATTTCTGGTATACATATTTACACCCGTATTATATAGATATACACTTGTATAGGCCACCAGAGGAAATTTATATATTGTTGATCATCAAATGAAATCTGTGAACTTAATACTGTAGGTATAATTCCCAATTTGCGACTACTCGCCACAGTGAATATAGTTAAACTATGGGTTGCGATTTGACGTTGAAGATAAGGTGATCTGCAGCAGGTTGCAGATCACCTTTAAATTTTATTTCACTTTTAATCATTTTTTTTTCGCTCTTTCTGTATTCTCTAAAGGCACTATAAAATAAAATTTCCATTACTGACTGCCCTATTGGTCATGAATAGTAAACCTCTCCGTCTACCGTGATGTCAACTAGGCGTAATTCTGCGAAATCGCATTATCAATTGTATTTCCTAACTAGCCATATGAAATAACTAAACAGATAGAAATCAAATTTATGTTAGGGGTCAACATACAGAATAGTTAGTGTACTTGAGTGCATTATCACGCGCGCGTTATTTTTAAAAACGCACACGATCATTTCGTGATCAATTTAAAGTATGNTTCTTTTGATGAACATTGCAAGGTCACGTGATGTGATTTGATACCTCAAAACGCCAACAAAAGAGGGTGCCTATTTTGATTTGTAAATAAATGTGGACAGAAGTCTGATATTTGTTGACCATATCCCCTTTTTTACTCATTAAAAAAAAATCATTCTATAACAGTTTCTTAACAGTTTGAAGAAGATATCTGATGTCCTTGGTCTCATAGCGTATTTGTATGTGACAATGTAATTCTATAAATATCAGTCATTTATTAGATTTAAAGAAATACTTCAGCTGAGTGAGTGTGTACACTCACTCAGTCTCACTAACAGAGTGAAACAAAATTATTTCTTTGCTCATTTCAATTAAACAAAATTATATTACAAACATACAAATAGGACCACAAACGTACACACAAGCAAACAAACCGACACAAATACATACAGATTTCCACAAAACATAATACAATTTTCGCATGAGGCATCAGTTTATGAATCTTATCTCTGTTTATTATATCAACAGCCTGTGATGTCAATTATCACAAATTGAATAAACCATAACAAACTAAATCATGTCAGTCTGAAATACTTTGTAGTAGTAGAAACAGAATTTCAAGCAAGAATGATCAATGATCAGTACTTGCCAAGTTTACATCCAGGTATATACCAAACAGAATATGTATACCATACGTTTTTAATGCTTCGTCGGGCTGGCGTAGGGTTGCGTATTGTTACATAGGCTTGGCGTACATTTGCGTAGGATTGGCGTACAGTTGCGTAGGCTTGGCGTATAGTTGTGTAGAAAAGTCTACGCCGAAGGTACGCGAAAAAAATTAAACATGTTTAATTTGTTGCGTTCATCTCGCGTACCCATTCGCTTCCCTCTGCGTACAGTTGCGTAGGGTCGCGTACGATCGGTGTAGTCGCTACGCAACTCTACGCAACTCTACGCAAGGCCCGATGTGAAAGCCCCTTCAGTCAGTTTTAATGGTGCAATTTGTTTTTTTAGATGCATAATATCCCGGCACGTACAATAAAAACACTTTAATGAACATTATTAATTGCATCACATATCATGAGTTAAATTGAGGTAAACTGACATATTATGATTATGATTATTGGTCGTACTACCAGTATATTTCGAATATTTGTCGTCAGCTTGGTCTTGAGGAGTTTATATGTTAAGATTTTAATATAGCAGCTCGATCAGTATGACGTACGTGTATATCTGCAATTACGGTGTTGCGCACCACCGAAGCTGCACGTTTTCTACATATTCAGTGAAATATCAAGCATTCGTTGGATGCCACAAACAAGGTTAGGGAAAAATTATTACCTAAAAACTAAAAAGACCTCTATGATTTGTTCAAAATGTAAAGTGTTCGGTTTAAATTATCCAAAATTTCATATATTCAGCTATTCGTGAATTATGATACTCCGAATATTATCAAGAATAATCAGTTAAAAAAGAAGCATACATGTATTTGATTCAATATTTCTGGTATACATATTTACACCCGTATTATATAGATATACACTTGTATAGGCCACCAGAGGAAATTTATATATTGTTGATCATCAAATGAAATCTGTGAACTTAATACTGTAGGTATAATTCCCAATTTGCGACTACTCGCCACAGTGAATATAGTTAAACTATGGGTTGCGATTTGACGTTGAAGATAAGGTGATCTGCAGCAGGTTGCAGATCACCTTTAAATTTTATTTCACTTTTAATCATTTTTTTTTCGCTCTTTCTGTATTCTCTAAAGGCACTATAAAATAAAATTTCCATTACTGACTGCCCTATTGGTCATGAATAGTAAACCTCTCCGTCTACCGTGATGTCAACTAGGCGTAATTCTGCGAAATCGCATTATCAATTGTATTTCCTAACTAGCCATATGAAATAACTAAACAGATAGAAATCAAATTTATGTTAGGGGTCAACATACAGAATAGTTAGTGTACTTGAGTGCATTATCACGCGCGCGTTATTTTTAAAAACGCACACGATCATTTCGTGATCAATTTAAAGTATGGTTAAAGTGTGACCTTAGTGTGTGCATCTTAGTTCGCTATCTGAAAAAGTCGATAATATTTAAGAACATATGATAGCATCAATGAAAATAGGAACCAACAGTTACACACGGAGTTTCTGTAAACATTGATTGTGAAATTATTAAAACATTGACAATAGATCGGGATATTTTACTGTTTTTAAAGCTCCAGATGAAATATTGTGATATTACAAACATGGGTCTAGGAATCTAATATCAAGAAAAAATGTCATCTAAATTATTAGTAAAAGGTAATACCATCCGATTGCATTATGTTGTAGTTGATTGGTTTTTGTTGTTGTTGAATCAGGTGTAAACGTGAGCGAATTAATGGCCTCATTTTAAAAATTCCTTTTTATCAGTTGCTGTGCATTCCGATTCGTCATCGAATATTAAGATCGCGATATTTCCTGTATTCTTTGACAATACATTTTTTAGTTGCACCAACTTGTAATAATAATAATAATAATTAACAACATTTGTATAGCGCTTAAAATATAGCGTCTAAAATATTGCCGTCAATTTGGTAGTAAGTAGAATGATGTTCTGTGTAAAATATTCAATTCTTCTTCTTTTTTCTTTCAATCTCCGCGAACTTTGGTCAAGACATCATACATTTTGTGTACTTCATGCGCGGGCATGAAAGCATTAAACAACAAAAAAAATATATACATATTTTCGTTTCGGACGACGAGAGCAAAGTGATTTTTGTTCATTGAATGAGAAAGCGAAAATGTGCTGTATGGAAAGAAGACGCACGCCTGTACATTCTCTATGGCCAGTTTATTTTTGTTTTCAAATCTGAAAAAAAAAATCTTGCTGGATGATTTTCAAAATTTATATTGAGCGTCTAATTAGATATATTTGCTTGATATAATTAGTCTCATGCCCGGACCGTGTGGGGTTTTGATCCCGTTCTCAATTTGTTGCAGAAAGCTAAAATGTCTATAAAAAATGGTGTAATGCTGTTTGACACCACAATCATCTACCAAAGAAAATTATATTGTTTTTTCATACTTCTTAGTACTATTCCGAAACTAAAGGTAAGCCAAGCCAGGGTAATAATTAGGAGCGCTAGGAGTGCCCAGTCTGATAAACATATAATTGCTATACAAGAGCCCAATCTTATCATTATTATTATTTATTGAAATACTTTATTCGGATGTTATGCTCAAAATGTTTTAACTCTGTACGATGCAATGTATTCTTGAGAACATGTACATAATATCTGCAGTGTTACCTAATGGATTCGACGAACAGGTACTTCATTGTTATTTGCTTCACTTTGATACAACACAGTCTTTTATCAGTAGTTTGAATTGAGGTAAACTGTATCCTTATCGTCATAATTATTTTTCTTATTGTTTGTCGTACTCCCAGTATGTTTAAAATATTTGTCGTCAGCTTGGTTTCAGGTAGCTAAAGTAGTGGGATGTCTTTGAATATAAAATCTTTATCAGTATGACGTACGTATACAGTTGCATTTACGGTTTTGCGCACCACAAAAGCTGCACGTTTTCTTCATATTCAGTGAAATATCAAGCAGTCGTTGGATGCCACAAACCAGGTTAGGAAACACATAATTAAGTAGACTTAAAAAGACATCTATATTTTGTTCATTAATCTTAGATCGTTAATTATTCTTCTACATTTTATATGTTAAAGGTATTACAAAGTTTTGGGATGGGGTCATGAATTTGGTTCAAATTAACATATTGGAAGCATATGCGTTCCTACAATATTCATTGATCGTTGTCCCGGTTGAAATCGAGTCTAAAGTTATGAAATTATAAATAATAAACTCTTGATGTTGTATAGCTCCCTCTCAAGGTCAAGATATCAATCTAGCTATGAAACAACGTTTGTTGACTAGAATTGACCGATTAGATATTCCCGTTTGAAAATTTTATATCACAACTACATACTCTAATATTTTCATGGTCGCAGCTACCATTGTACGGTCGTGGGCACTATTTATCGGGAGCACCGATAAATCGTTATATTAAATTTTGCTCGAAAACAGAGGTCTTTTAGGGGTTAATTTGTTTAGTGCTTATAATACATCCACAGGGGCATCCAAATATATAAAAAATTGTAAATATTCACTATCTACACAATTTTCAAAATTTCCCAAAACTTTGTATTACCTTTAAGGTGTTAATGTAATATCTTAATTTGAATAATATCGATATTAAAATCGATACAAAGGCGTATATGTATCTGATTGAACTCTTTTGGTAAACATATTTACATGGGTACCATATATACTATTGTATTAACCACCACATGATACCTAATAATTGTTTAATGATCAAATGAAATGTGTTAATATAGGAATACTGTAGGTATATACCCCTCACGAAAGTTATATAAGTAGTCTCTGAGGACAAGACATTCAATATTTGGGTGTCATAATGTTGATGAATTTTACTTTCCATCAGTAATAACAAATTTAAGCAATTCTAAGGTTATATAAATAAGTGGTGGGGATATCAACAAGTATAATTGTTAAGTTTTATTCTCCTGTCCTGTGATATTACATCAAGTACCCGTTTGTGAAATAATGTGTGATCAGGGTTGATGTCAATCGAAACTGAAGATTAAATGCGTATTTAAGAGGAAGGAGTTGCGATTTATTAAATTTTCTGCTGCAGATCTCTTGATTTCTTTAAAAATTGTTTCTTATTTTCTTTCTTTTTCTAGTCTTCTTTTCCTTGTTTAGGGTCATAATAGCTATACAAACATCGAATTCAATAACAAACTAAATTTGTAGGTGGGCTGATCCAACAAAAAATTGAGACAAAATAAAGGGTACATTTAAGATAGCTTTTTGTCTCAGCTACAACATTCTCGAAGTTCAGCGTAAATGAAGCTAAAACGACGTAGATATTGCTGGCGAAAGACGGGAATGTAGAATCAAGTTTTGAGAAAAAGTCATGTCCCATAGAGAATACACGCAAAATGTGAAAAATTGACATGCCTCCTTTAATCGCAAAAAAAAAGCCATGATGCCTTTGTCAAAATGAAAGATAGCAGTGACTGCATTTGTAGAAAATTGTCTCAGCTAGAACTTATCAAAATGTGGAAGAAAATCGATGTATTTTTACAGAGATAATCAATTTTCCATAAATATGCTGACGTCATAATATGCAAATTAGAATTTTGAGTTCGGAGGCCATTATGATGACGTCATGAGTTAATTGAGGGTCAATTGAGACATGAAACAATATCTCCGAATCATACTCTATTACAATATGAAAAAAACATTGGGGTCACCTTGCATCCTAAAGAGCTACAATGGATTTTGTATAGGCATGTTTTTGCCCATATATGCTATGTATTACAAGAGCTCGCGCGCACGGAAATTTTTGTTAAACGGTCGATTTTTCCGTTATTAATAATCATAAAGAGACAAACATGGTATCAATTCGATTGTAAATATATGTGGAATATTATGAAAGAAAAAGAAATGGCGATTCTATGTTGTGTAATAACGCGCGCGCATGGGCGTGTGCCCGATTTTTATTAAAATGCTTAGAATGGCCGAAAACGTATGCAAAATGATTTAAAGATGATTTTGAGCATTTTTAATTTTTGCGCGCACATTGACGCGCGCGTTATTTGACCTAAAATTGACCGGACGGATATTGACCTTGATCATGGTAAGTATGAATGAGCTATACCTTTCAGTTATGGAGATATGATCATGAGTTGATTTTCGTAAAATTTTACAAAATGGTGCCTAGATGACGTCATCAGTGAAGATCAATGTTGAAAACGTTAATGTGCTTTGTAAATATGCCTATACATATTTGCGCCAAATTTCAAGGCATTTGATTCAGCCATTTTCAAGTTATCTTGTCCACAAAAAAGTGGTTAGAAATAAGGAAAATATTTAATAATAATAAATACATAAATAAAGGCAATTCTAACGAAATTTTAAGGTGGTCTGTACGTTATACAGCCCACCTGATTATTTTAAGACACACATCGTGCATCCGGCCACCATAATAAAGAACCACAGGGGTTTGTGACAAAGGCTAGTTAAGTAAACGCGTCGTTGGTCCTTGATTGGTCTTCATGGAGGTGCGATTAGAACAGGCGACCCAAGCGACTGCTGCTCACACCTTTGATTCGTGAAAAAGGCAGGGGGAAAAAAGGTTATATTTCAAATACCGTCTGCTGATTATTTCTTCGTCATTTCTGATCTGCTACAAATCAGCGACCAGCTCATATCTAGTTTGAATTTACGATTGATTAACAATGACAACAGCTATGACGACAGATGAATACCCCAAAATTGATTCTTTAAATACATTTTACTTCATTATAGTAATATAGAGAATAACAGGTAACGTTAGGCGGTCGAGTTTTACGTAATTACTTGTGATTATCGACACTATCCTCGAGGTGTGAGGTGCTTAAATGATTTAAATTGAAAACCATGTCTCTTTTTTTCCAGTATTTGGGATCGAGCATCAAAATAATATTGAAACCAAGCAAACCCCACCTATTTCATCAAGGTACATGTCTAAAATCAATACAAGAAACAGCGCCCACTACANGTGAGATTGATCCCATCTCATCTCTTCATGGAGGTGTATTAAAAATGACCCGAGCGACAGTTGCTCAACCATTTGATTTGTGAAAGGGCCGGAAGAAAAAAAAAACACAAAACGGGTGGTTGAGGGGAACGTAGCAAAATGTGGGGGCATTGTGACGGGTACATTATTAAAAACTGAATTAATTGTAGACTCTGATTTATTTCTCGGTGTTGGGAACCAGAGACATCGGGTGTATTTTAATTATTTGCAGGTACCTTGTGAATGCTATGTGATCATCATCATCTGATTTTGGAAAACAAAATCTTGTCATTTTGACGGTATTGAACCTTGCACCTTGTCTTTTTTGCCCATATTACATTGATCCTCGGGATGATATGATGTTTTGTTTTGCGTTGATGGTGTATAAGCGCCCTCTTTCAGCTAAATTTGTCTTTACTAATAATGTTTGCACTGAAAATTGTGTTGATTTAAAACTTTCCTTCTATCTCAACCTTGTCGGCTCTCTGTTTGTTGCGCTTATAAGTCAACTTTTATAATTCCGTTGACCTTTGCATAGGGTCCATATTGTCTTCAGATAATTGTCCCATGTTACATTTCATATCCCTTTATTGGATCCCAAATTGGCTCTATAATGATTCCAAGACTCAACATGATTACGCTGCTTTATTCGAATCCAAAGGCGAACTCTGGCCCCACACGGTGGCAAAAATATTCGTAATTTCAACCAGTATCTCTGATGTCGTATATGTTAACATCATTGGTGCAACTTGTTCATTAAGATGCCTAGTTTCCAGTGTGTGCAATGAACACACATTTGTATTTAGATCACACACACACACACATATATATATATATGGCATTGTCACTTCTCTGGAGTTGAAATTAAGGTAAACTGACTATTTATACTTATTAATTTGATTTTTCCAACCGTCAGTATATGTAGAATAATTTTTTTCGTCAGCTTGGTTCAGTGGATGTTTACTGTTATGATAGGATTGAATATATCAGCTCGATCAGTATGATGAACGTGTACAGCTGCAATTACAGAGTTGCACACCACCGAAGCTGCACGTTTGATACATATTTATTAAAATACCAAGCATTCGTTGGATGCCACAAACCAGGTGAGGGAAATCATGATTAACTAGATTTTAGAATATTTTGTTTTTGTTAAAAAATCTTAAAGTGTATAATGTGTATTATCTTTCAACATTTCATATATTCAGGTATTCATTAAAAGTCTTACTTCAAATCTTATCGAGATCAATCAATCAACAAAAGTGTATACGTGTATCGGATTCAACTCTTTTGGTATACATAACACCTGTGCCACAATTACGCATGTATTAGCCTATTCATCGTTCATGATCAAATGACATGTGTGAATATCAAACAGCCGTTTGTAAATACCTCTCGTAAATGAAAAATAAGTAGGCTTTGATGTCAAGATCAGTATTCTTTGGTGTCAGAAACTAGGTAGGATAAAGCGTGAGAGGTCAATAGATGTTATTTCCCATTAACAATTGATAAATGAATAAAATGAAATATAACATTGAGCACAACAAGTAGAGAAGTTTTTAATCATTCTCCGGTTTTGTTGTATCACATACGACACGCGTGTTTTATGCAATATACGGACTTCTGATGCCAGGTAACACACGCTCTAGTCCTTCCTTATAGGCTATATTAAGGATATTTTGGAGGAAAAAAAAACCAGTAATATCTAATTCTCTGATCCTTTAATATAACCTAATTTACACAAGTGTCAAATCTTAAGATTAATCGCGATTGTGAATATAGTGAAAATATGAGTTGCGATTACGTAGAAGCTCTGCATCAGATCTGTATATTACCTTTCGACTTCGTCAGAATATTTATTTTCATTTTTAATGAGAAGATCTGCCGCAGGTTTCAATCACTAAGTGCCCTTGTTCAAGAAAAGTAAACATCTCCCTTTAAGTGAGATTACTCAACCGTGACAACATTTAGCCGCAATTTTGCAAAATTGCATTTTCAATCATATATTCCTAGCCATAACTAGCCATACAAAATTAATCGAACCCGGTTCACATCATCTTCATTCCAAGGGTCAATATCCAGGAAAAAATAGTGTAAGCTTTGTATTATTACGCTTGCGTCAAATATAAAAAAAATGCACAAAATCACTTTATGATCAACTTAAAGCACGGGTGGCAAACTTTTTAAAGCTTGCGGGCCACAGCTAACGATTAGCATAACTTGGCGGGCCATAGGTAGTCTTCCCCCAACAAAAAACCACAACAACAACAAACAAAAACACTCATGCAATACGTGTACACGCCTGCAATTTTGCAAAAACAAACAAGCATACAACAAAATCAGTGAGAAAAAAAAAAAAAA
>BEXV01001851.1:19423-38801 GCA_003118195.1 Hemicentrotus pulcherrimus
TTTTTTTTTAAAGGTTCAATTTACTTGTTTTGGGGCTAGGGAAGGTCCGCCACTGCGTTCTAGCTATGGTGTACTGTTTTTTGTTATGTTGATTATTCATGAGGCTAGAGTAGGCCTACTTAGCAACTAGGCCTACCCATTTAAAAAAAAAATACTTGATTGTTTACATTACTGTGTTGTTCACTCTTTGAGCAATGAGATGATAATTTAATATCCCACTAATATCATCCAGGGGCGGTGGAGTGTCTAACAAAGTAGGGGGAGGTGGCACCGACAAAAAGGGGCACTTTATGGAAAAGGGGGCTCTTACAAAGGGAAACCTCAAAGTGAAAATATGCCATTTTTAGACATTGGTATGTACCCCTACATTGTGATAACATTGTCATGGATGATTGTAATGTTTGTTTCTCTCTTTAGCCTTTACATTGTCCAAGATACTGCTTAAAGTCACATAGAAGTCAGCTCTCATGGGGAATTCGACACCGTTCGGGTGTTTACCCAATGACAGGTGTTGTCCATCACCAGGGTTAGCCTTGAGTTTTATGACCATTAGACCTTATGTAATGCTTTGCTTTTCCTTCGCCTGAAGAATTTCCGAGCATGCTCCGAGAGACTGGGGGGTAATTCTTGATGGGCCAACGGGTTTGCTGTTGTTTTAAATTATGAGCACATTAATGGTGAAAGGAAAAAGGGGCACATATACAAAAGAAAAAATGACGATTATTGGAAAAGAAAAGGGGCATGTGTCAAAGTTAAAAGGGGAATTACCAGAGGTATAAATGGGGCATTGCTCGCATCTATTAAGGTGCACTCACCAGAGATGAAAACAGGCACTTATGAGAACGGAGAAGGGTCACCGCTTATTACAAAGGAGAATTTAATAGGGGCAATAATTATTGTCAGAAGGAAAATTGTACTAATTAGGAAGGATGAGGGGGATGTGTCAAAATAACAGGGGCGCGTATCAGAGATGAGAAGGGGCACTTATCTGAAGAGAAAGGAGCACTTATTACAAAAGAAAAAGGGCACTTGTTAAAGATGCCGGGCACCTCTCATGCAGATTTGAATAGGGCATTTATCAGAGATAAAGGGGGCACATATCACAGTTGGTAAGAGGCATGTAAGAACTTTGAACGGGCACCTATTTGGGATAAATAAAAAAGAGCCCTTATCTCGAAGTTATGTAAAGAGGGGCACTTTAGGGTTCTTTTTTGGTCTGATTTGTGAATTTGTCATTTTCCAACAAACGCTCACACGAGTGAAAAAAAATTCCAGATAATCATAATCATAACTTGAATGATTTCAGAATAGGAGTGAGCCTTCCTGTTCCAGGGTTATGGAGCAGAAACAAAATAAACAATTTCAATATTCTTACTAGAAGTTTGAAGTTTTTTCTCTCCCCTTCAAGTACAACGGGTATGCTAAATACAAAATTCCATGAAAATGCAGTTTATTATAAGATGACAGGTAAAACTTGCAAGTCATGAAAAAAGTAACTTACACGGAGAAAGATAAAGTAACTTGTGGGGGAGGGGGAGGGGCTACTGAAAAGTCCACAATCATGCATTTATTTAGAGAGACCTATTATGACCGATGTTTTAAAGATTTTCTTTGTATTAATGCTTGAAATACTAAAACTTCGAAGTATTAAGCATAAGATTGTGGACATTTTTAAAAAACAACACGACATTTTAGCTACAGGTTGACTGCATTCACTTTGACCCCACCTCCGTAGCTGACGTAGTGTGACGTCACGAAATTATGTATTCCGTCAGTCAGTTCTGCTAGATACAATACCAGAACACCTTATAATTTCTTCGTTTGTTGTCCTATTACAGATATTTATAGACATCTATCTAGATTTAGTTATTGAAAGTATACATCGATCTACAAGGTGAGTAATTCAAAATACACGTTTCTGTCTTAATTTTCTGAATATTTCCAGAAGTCTGTGGGATGCGAATGTGTTTAGGTGAATGTGTCTGTATTCATTTACATCAGTCCCGTGTACTATCATTTGTGTTATTCATTTTTGAGACTGCTTTGTTTGTGCCTCCGTGATTTTGTGTGTGGCCGACTTCACCAGTTAGCTAAAAAAAAAAAAGCCTAAAGAGATAACAGTTTGATTTGAGATATATTTCTTTGATCAGTGAGGAAATATTATGCACATTTTGTAATCTGATCTGTCAATGTTTTCAAATGCTAGACTAGAATCGACTAGACCTGTCACCTAAGTTAGATTAATGATAGGGCCGGGGTCTAGACTCTAGACCAAATTAGATCTAATTATTTTTTAAAATAATTTTTCTAAAATTAAAAATTTTTTTTTTTACAAAAGACAGAAAATTAAAAAAGATTTTCTAGTTGACCAGATTGGTATAGACTATTTTATCACTAAAGAAAGTAAACCAATGCAAGAGCCAAGAACTTATGGCCCTTGCGTTGGGACTACGCAGTGGAGCGAATTAATGAATATTCATCTTCATGCATGCTGTGGCTAAGGAATTGCAGTGAGAAAAGCCGTTAAGGATAGTACGGGGCTTAGCAAAGTATGGGGTTAAGCTGTGAAAAGAGTATCAGCTGTCAACTTGGCCGATGAAAAATTAGCCACAAAAATCTTTAAATCTTGACTTTTTTGTCTTTGCAATTAGGACTAATTTTTTGTTGGTGGCGGATTTTTATTGAGATCAATTTGCCCCAGCTATTCGAGCTCCCGCCTGCTAATGCTGTGACAAAGAAATGCAGAAAACAAATACGAAGTGGCACTGTGCCAGGATTGACAATGCTGTAAATCTCCGTGTATAAGACGCACCCGTGTATAAGACGCACCCCGACTTTTGAGATTCAAAAAAAAAAAAAAAAAAAAAAAAAAAAAAAAAAAAAAAAAAAAAAATCTTTTGGCAGGATCGAACCTGGGCTCTCCAGACATAAACTGCCTTCCATTGCCGGCGCCTTAGACCGCGTAGCCACCGCGCACCGATGCTCTGGCTGGAAGTTTCTAGTACTGTATACATTGCAATTGATTGAAATGGATTCAAATGGCGACTTGGCGTGCTGGATACGGCCCTTTCTTTTACTTTTGCAATGTATTGGCACAAATTACTGCACTTAGATCTAAATCTGTACCAAATTGCCAAAAAGTAAATGAAGGGACATGAAAGATTGTTTCTTACGAAGCTAGCTGCTGCGCAGGTTGCCCCCGTGTATTGAGCTGCATGATACAGGTGAGTGAGCTGAAGACACGGGAGAGCTTCGGCCGGCAAAGTGCTTTGCGAAGGGCATAATTTATCGAGACTGAAAAAAAAATCAAAATCAAAATCTCTTCCCTTCAAATTAGGAACGTAGTTTTACTTCATATAGTAGATTCTATTCTTTGTTTTCATTATGAAATTCATGTTGAGACACAGAGATTTTTGAAAACCAATAAAAAGTTGCATTTTGAGGACTCAAAATATTCTGTACCTGTGTATACGACGCACCCCAACTTTTGAATTTTCCCGACGGTAAAAAAAGTGCGTCTTATACATGGAGATTTACGGTAGTTACCTGTATTTACCTGTCTTCACCTGTCTTCACGGCTCTAATTTAAGATGTAGTCCTATAATGCCCACCTTCTGTCATGCAAAATCCAGTGTCTGGGATATCATGTCATACTATGCAGAATTGCAGATATCAACCTTAATATGGAATGCAGGTAGCGTCTGCTTGATAGTCATACTTGTCCTACTTTGTTGCAGAGAAATGCATAAATTTCACCTTTGAAGGCCTTGATCGATGCTGCTTCTCCTGGCATCTTGGGGAGCATGTTCCAGTGGTCAACTACTGTGTGTGTAAAGCTGTTCTTTTTGATGTTCAAGTGGGCATGTTGCTTCTGAATTTTCATGCTATTGCCTCTCAGGTTTACGTTTACTTCCTTCATACAAAACAGGCTATCTCTGTCCATGTCATTGGGACCATGGATAATCTTGAACACCTGGTTCATGTCACCTCGAAGACGTCTGTAGGCCAATGTGGGCAGGTCAGGTCTCTCCAGCTGGTTCTTGTATGGGAGATCTTTTATGCTTGGGACCAATTTTGTTGCCCTTTTCTGCACTTTCTCCTCGACTGAGGAACATATTCCACACACAATTTGCGTATTCCAGGTGGGGTCTAACTAATGTGTAGTGCAGCAAACGAAACATATTTCCATCCATATGTGCAAATGTCCTCCTTGTTAGACCCACTAGCCTGTTTGCTTTGTTGGCAACCACCCTGACATGCTTGCTGAACTTCAGGGATGGGTCAAATGTGACACCAAGATCCTCCAAGCCTTCGATTAAGCGGGCGCAGGGCGCAAATTTGCGCTCATAAATCCACCAATTGCGCCCATAATCATCTAAAACTAGAAGGCAAGGCGCAAGTGTTTGCCGTGAAAATGCGCCCATATATTATTAAAACAGAAAAAATACACGAACGATTCGTAAAGGGCGCATTTCCACGGAAACACTTGCGCGGCAAACCGTTCATGATTTAGAACCATGAACAGTTTGCCGCGCACGAGCTCTTTAATAGCTACGTATTTAGTGCTTCAATAAGGCGCAAGTGTTTCCGTGAAAATGCCCCCATTGGTTATACTACATGCTGGCGCACGTGCGTCCGTACCGTACGTTCATATCAAGCGATCGCTAGTAAATGGTGCATGGTGTGCATGTTGCGCATGCACGTAAAAATGTATCGAAGGATCAAGAAAGCAAATCGTCAAATGGAGAAATAAACAAGCATTCAAACAGTCATTAGAGATCTGTCGAGGTTTGTTTGGAGGTCTAGTTTATTATTTCATCTCAAATAGAATTTAGAATTCTCGTATTGATAAGTTTAGAACACCTACGATTTTCTCGATCGTAGTTACTCTCATTTCGCCAGCAGCCGACCTAGCCTTGTTTTGGCAAAAAGCTACCCACCACAAACCTTTCGAGTCCCGATAAATTTGCGCGCTGCGAATCTCCGAAGGTGCATTGGTTTCGTCGGCAAACTCCAGCCCGCCAGCATCCCACCAGGGAGTGTGTGTGCGAGGAACGATTTTGGTTTCGAGAACGCACGTTACGCAACTTCAGCTGTCGAATGTCTAAGGACATATTTACATGAACGATCTTTAATACTAATAGTTGCTCAGATTTATTCTTATTTCTTTGGATATAGGGTCTACATCAATTAAAAAGATAATTCTTCAAATTTGCTCCTACTGCCCAGAGAGTGGCGGAAGATTTGGGATATGTTAATAATTGTGAAATTGACAATTTATTTATTCATTTGCTCATCAATATTTTTAGTTACTTTAAAATACTGTTTAATGTGCAAACTGATGTTCTTAGTCAATCTTTCCTGTTGATCTTGTTTTTATTAAAAAGTTATTAAATTAATCGTATACCTCCATTCACATTCTTTGAACTTAGAGGGTCTAATTAATTAGTGGCTAATTATCTGTTTTTGGAAAATTGCCCCTTGCTCTGGAAAATCCCCGTGGGCTAAGGGCAACTTTTAAAAATAAATTGCCCCTTGCTCCTGGCTGCTTAATCTAAGGCTTGGATCCTTCTCTTCATCCCTAACTTCCACCCTAACATCTCTCATACTGTATGGCCAGGGGGGTATTTCATAACGCTGTTTGTAAATTACGCATGACTTTACGAGCGACTTGTATATGAAGTGCCAGATAGGATGCCCAAAGTTTTTTCTGATATTTTCAATAACCTCATTTAAATTATGGCAAAAATATACTTTGCATTACAAATGTTTGTTAAGATAAGAATGTTAATGTACATCTGCACAGTTCAACTTTATTTGATTTTTTTAATAATGATTGAGCATCTCATTTGGCTTTTCATATACAAGTCATTTGTAAAGTCATGCATTACTTTACGAACAGCTTTATGAAACACCCCCTGGTAACATCTTGATTTGGCCATAATGCTTTTACACTGCATTTACTAACATTGAACTTTAACTGCCATTTCTCTGCCCAGTCCTGTAAAATGTCTCAGTCATGTTGTAGTATATTCCTCTCTTCTGGTTTCTTGATAACGGTGTATACCTTTTCAAAGTATTTTTTCAACATCAGTGAGTTGAATTGATTATATTTTACTGCTACTTTGGTGTCATCAATTGTCACTAAAGTGCTGATTATTAGAGAATTCTGGTGAGTTTTGTACAGTGAGGTTTTTGAGAATCAATTAAGAGTGTCTTAAATTGTGTAAGTACAGACACCGTATAGTAATGCTGCTACTAGTGACAGAAAAGAAGAAGAAACAAACAGACAAACAACAAATCAACAGAATAACAGAGGTCTGAGTAGATGTCGATTCAGATTTTTTTTTTGGAGACAAGTAAAAAAAGAAATTAGTAATAAAACAAAAAGACAAGCATTCAAATCCAACAGAATAACAAAAGTCTGAGTAGATCTGAATTCAGATTTTGTTATTGTTTAGACAAAAGTACCGGTAACAAATCAACAGAAGTAACAGAAGTAACAAGGCTGGGTTCATTCAAAACTAAACTGATAAATTAATCTTCTTTTTAAAAGACTGTATAACTAGAAATTGTCTACTCCCCAGATGCCATAGTTTCAGTTAAACTGTTTATAATGACCTCTACTTGTGTTTGTCCTTTTTAATTCTAAAGAAAACTAAATTATTTTTAAAGAATGTCTTAATCTCAAGTCTATAACATCAAAATAACATTTTAAAATCAGGAAAAAAGAGACTTGCCTCAGATAAAGTAAAGGTTCAACATGCACTGATGAAAGAAAAAGCAATCAACAAACCCCTGGTTTTAAAGTTTGCCTGAATAGGTAAAACTTACTCCTAAAATGAAAAGAAACCCTTCACCTTGGTCATGGGACTGATGTTACCACTACTTACACCCTCATTCATGACTTAAACTTGAAATTTGTACCTATCATGCAACAGATTTTTCTCCTTATATGCCTTTGCCCAAGTATCATTGACATGTATGCATGTACATGTATAAAGTATTATACAGTAAATGTTCTTCAGCATTAAAGGGGAAGTCAACCCTGATAATCTGGTATAAATAAAACGGTAAAACCCAGAGGAACAAATTAGTGAAAGTTTTAGCAATATCCGAGTAGGAAAGTTGTGGATTTTAAAAAGTTGTCATCGATGAAAAACAAATTTGCAACACTGTGACGTATCTCTTGATTCTTTTTATTGATCCATATTGATCGCTCCAATTTGCTCTGTATAGAAATTTCATAAACTTTCATTTTCTTAGTTATTGATGACGGAAAAGATTTGTTTCAGGGATTGCATATAAACAATACTTGCAATAATTGTATTTAGGACGCAGGATTGAGCAATTTTTTAAAGGTAAAGAAGAAATTTCTATATCGATTTAGTATAGAGCAAATGGAAGAAAACCTCACAAGATACATCACATAGTTTCCAATTTTTGTTTGATGGATCGGAACTTCAAAACTTCATTACTTTCTTATTTTTAATCAGATTTAGCTACAATTTAAACCAACTAAATATCTTAGTGGACTCCCCCTTTAACATGCATCCTCATCAGTTTGTTTTTCAAATTGATTTTTTAAAATTTTCATAAGTCCATGTGTTTTAAATGGTTATCAATAAAACCCTTATGTATTCATTAACCATAACTTGGGTAGAGAGATGGGATGAAACCAGTGTCTTAAAAAAAAGAGAGTGTGATTTCAGAATATATACATATACACATACATGTAAATGCATATCTGTTTATCAACATAAAGTATTAGCACATTGTAGTTGTGCTCATTTTTTAATTTAGTATTGATAATTTGCTTTCATTAATACAATTGTTTTCTCCTATTTCTTCTACAGATTGAAGTATTTGATGATGTCCTGAAGGACTGCAATGGATGAAGCCAGTGTGCAGAGAGGTTTGCAGAAAGCTTTGAGCGAGGCATCATCCAAAAGCATCAAGACTAAGAAAGAGACAGAGCTTGCACCCACTGACAGTGACGCATCATCCCGATCAGGTTCCCCAGACCAATGCTGCCCGATTTGCCTGGGCAAGTTCAAAGACAAGTCCTTCTCCGATGGCTGCTTTCATCGATTCTGTTTCCAGTGTATACGAGAATGGGCCAAGGTCAAGTCAACGTGCCCTCTCTGCAAAACTCCTTTCAAATCCATCATTCACAATGTAGTGTCTAGTGATGTATATGATCAGTATGTGCTACAGCCTACGGAGAATGGGTCTTTGGAGTTGGATCGTAACGGTTCCCGCTTTCGCTACCACACTACCCTAACCACGAACCGAAGATCTGCCTGGGAGACCCGCATGGATCAGCTCTTCAATCGACAGGCCAGGCTGGCAGAGCGGATCCACCGCGAAAACGAGTCCCGTCAGCGCCGTCAACTGATCTATGCAGCCAGCTTGAGGGTCCATCATATCGCAACCAACCGATTCACTAGGTTCAGGGACACTTCTCCCCAGTTTTTCCGTGAAAACCCTGCTGTAACGCACCGTCTTATCCCCTGGCTGAGGAGAGACCTTGGCGTGCTGTTCAATGGGAACGACCAACATGTGCGATTCATGACCCAGTACATTCTCTCACTGCTTCCAAACGTTGACATTCAATCAGAGGAATTCCACAACCACTTGAGGCCGTTCCTCTATGGACGCACTGAACACTTCATCCACGAGTTCACCAGCTTTGCTAGATCACCCCATGACATGGACACCTACGACCAGATGGCCCAGTATGACTTCCGTCCCGAGAACCCTCAGTTCACTGCCACTCTCCGGCCTCAGCATCCGCTTGTAGCACAAGAGAATAGCAGCAGTGAGGAGAGTGAGAACAATCATTCCAACAATATTGAAGTCATAGTCATTTCTGATGATAATGAAAGTGACAGCAATCCTTTTGTCCTACCTGCAGAAAGTTCCCAGTCTGCCTCTCTCAGTCATGACTTACCAGGGCCATCTTCTGCTACAAGCGGCGTGGGTCCATCCACAAGTTATGATCTTGCCTCTACTCATAACCCTGAGCCACCTGCGAGTCAAGACCCTGATCAACCAGGCCCCTCTGGTGTCACTCTTTCAGGAAGCCTGCAGATCAAGCAAGAGCATGACAGTGCCCATTGCAGGAGAAAGTTGGAAGATAGTGCAGAAAGCAGTGGCAGTGTGGAGATTGTTGGATATCAAAAGCCATTCCATCTGCGCACTCCCATTGCTTTCATAACCATATCGGATGATTTATCAGATGGTAAACGGGAGAAAGAGACAAAAGGAAGGCTAAGTAGGAATAAAGACAAGACTGCACCTAAAAGAAACCATGGAGAAGAAAAAGCTGGTGGAAAGAGGAAACAGAAGACAAAACATACCAGAAGTTTGCATTCTTCAAACAGAGCTGGTAACTGGTCTACAGATTCAGATGACAATTACTACAGCAGATCTAGACGTGATGGATACAACAGGAGAGGCAGAGATGCTGCTGATGACATAGACGGTCCTTGCACATCGCGCTATGATTCTCTGCACAGATCTTCCTCTAATCACAAGGCTTCCCACAGTCCAAATGAACTATTCCGTAAAGTAAGAGAAGGGGGAAGCAAATGGAGTCTCTACTATGAGACCAGACATGATAACTATTCTAGCTCTAGGAACCAACGGTCAAGGTCTCGGTCCAGATCTCGATCAACGTACTCCAGGAGATATGGAGAAGACAGCAGATCACGGGACTGTTCAAGAGACCTCCCTAGACCTTTGAGGGATGAACGAAACTGGCAACGAAGCAGAAGCAGAAGTAGATCAAGAGAGAGGTCAAGGAACCAATCAAGACACTACAGAGAGGGAGATATCATGAGAAGCAGGAGTAGGAGTAGGGGGCGCTCGGTGGACTTCTTGAGTGATGAGAGCAAATTAAGTTCACGGAATGGCAGTCGTTACGGCAGTACTTCTAGCACCTTTAGCAGACAATCACATCAAGACGGCCATGCTCTACATAGTTCAAAGAAAGACATTTCTAGCTCAAGTCATGTAAGCGCATCCAAAGCTTCAAGATCCCCTGTGCTCAAGCGTACGCTAGAGGATGTTAATGATCCTCCTTACAAAGAAGGAGACTCTCATGCGAGCAAAAGGCACAAGCACAAACATAAGCATCACAAGAAGAAAAGCTCCAGACATAAGCATAAGAAAAGTCGAGACAAGGATTCTAAAAGTAAAAAGAAAGACAAACACGGTAGGGACCATGGTAGTAGCCACGACAAGAAGCCTCAGGATGACAAAGAGAGAGCGATTGGGGAAAGCATATCGGACAGTACTGTGGAAGATGTGGACAAGCCAAACGAGGGCGCTGCTACACATAGCAGGATAGGGACTACTCCCACTCCCAGTGGTCATGTTGAGAATCATAATATAACCTTACAGGATTTGTTAAACATGGATGAGAGTATGACCTTTGACCCAGCCCTGCCAGCAGGGCATTCAGATAAAGGATCTGGATCCATGCTATGATCAAAACTCCCATTCGATGCATTGCAACCACGGTGGCAGAGAATGAGGAAGTATATACAGTATGAGTCAAAAAAAGGTTTACACCTAGAAAATGACTAATTATTTTAAAAATCATCTATGAATGGTAAATTATTACACATAACATTTTATGAAAGAGTGTTTAATCCCAAATCATTTGGAATAATTTTTGTGTGGTTTGTGTTCACGCTTGGATGAACTGGAGGCGTTATTTGCAAGAGTGCAAAAATCGACTTGCGCCAAAGTTGCTTATGTGATGTTTGAATAAAACAATTGGGATTTGGGTATTAATTCGGTCTTTGCAGATCCAAATGACATCCCAAACAAAATTAATCATGCCACACATATTGAATATCAGATATCAATGAACATTTGTGTGCGCGTTTGTGTGTGTGATTTTGCTTCTGAAAAAAGCATATGCAATGCATTTCATTTGATACATTCAATTCATTCTCTCACTCCGCTAATCCCAACATAATACATACTGTAGGCATCACTTTGGCACAAGTCAATTTTTGCACTCTCGCAAACAATGCCTCCTGTTCATCCATGCGTG
This sequence comes from Hemicentrotus pulcherrimus, assembly GCA_003118195.1. Taxonomy (NCBI): domain Eukaryota; kingdom Metazoa; phylum Echinodermata; class Echinoidea; order Camarodonta; family Strongylocentrotidae; genus Hemicentrotus; species Hemicentrotus pulcherrimus. Next base: position 30,492 of record BEXV01001851.1, read on the forward strand.
AACACATACCCCACAAAATAATACCAAATGATTTGGGATAAAACACTCTTTTAGAAAATTTATGATAAATAACTGGTCATAGATGATTTTTAAAATAGTTAGCAATGTTCTAGGTGTAACCTTTTTTTGTGTCTTGCACGGTATAGAAATGATAATACATGTAGGTAGACTCTCACCAAAGAAAATAGTATGTTAGATTTTGAAAGAAAAGAGATAATTAGATAGTTAATGATGGGTTAAATCATGCATATCATTTCTGTTCAGGTCAGAGGAGATCTTCCTTTGTATTGTGATAGGAAAAGGCCTTTGTTTGGATTAATACATGCCTTTCGATGTCCCACTGATCGTCTCATCAAGAAGTTATTTAGGACATGAGGGGTTTGAGGGGGGGGGGGGGATGTTGTGTCTATTAGTACATTAACCCATAATTTGTTCTCTTAAAGGTACTATGTCCCTTTTGCAGCCAACCTCAAATGCTGTAGAACTTTGCAGGAATTATGAATATGTCATGTATGTCCTATCTGTGAAATTTAAACGTTAGCAGTGTCCTCATATTCAAATTATGCAAGGAAACCCGTTTACTTGCTAGACTTCACTGTCAGACACTATTGAGTGACTGACTGGCTTTTTTTCTTCTTTGGTAATAACATACATGAAAAGAGTTGTAAAGGGTACATGAGCATTTGTCTACATCAATAACCCACTTCTTGTGATGGCCAAGATTAAACTGATTGAATCTTTGCGCAGCATAAAACGTATGACCATTCGGTACAATTGTCTGAAAATCAAGACTATTACTTTTGGGCTCTATAGCCCTAAAGTCGATTTGACAACTACCGTAATAATCTTTATTTCCCCACTTGAAGACATTTTCAAGCCCAACCTTTTTTTTAGTCGGAAGTTGTTGTCGACCTAAAAAACAGCTATTGACTTGATAACATCATCTTTTGTGGAATGGGCAAATTCTCAGTGACTTTGCTATTAATAGAGCATTACTCATCGCCTCAGATATATAGGCGAGCCGATCGGTTCCCCATGTTATATTGTTACAGTAACTGCGGCAAATTTGACCCCTGTTGAACCGTAACTTGAAGGGGTGCGGAAAACAAGTATTTAATTTGCTTTTGTGCTATACTGAAATTGAAAATATTTGTTATTCCTTTATATTTGTATTCTACGTTCATTCAGCTTTCCATTGGTATTAAGTTGCATTTTCATGTGATAGGGTCTTTTAAGTCTAATCATTGACTTGTATCTGAGCAGAATAGGAATACCCTGCAAATAGTTGTTTGGTATCTATCTTTTCAAGAAATCTCTTTATTCGGCACACAATATTTGCATACTGTTTGCTTGCTTATAAAACACTTGCAAGAGTTTCTTAGCTTAACTCATTCGCTACAGATCGTAACCCCAGACTGTCACTTCATCTGGCCAATATTTTTTGCGTAAAGGTATTTTCACTGATCAAAGGTTCAAGGACAAATTTGCGAGTTGTTACATTCATGTGATGCGACAACCACAACCGATTGAATACTTTTCAATAGTTATCATTTTATTTCTGTGGATTATGAACTCATTACAGAGTATCACAATCGTAATATGAAAATTAAAAAATGAAGATAATCTATTGAAGCGCCCCATTATGATCAGTGTAGTCTCAAACTGCACCACATGACCCAGGGACAGCTCGTCCTATAGTGTATCTTAGCCATGTGTAACATGCAATTGGGCTAATATATTAGTGATTTCGACATGTGACATTTACTTGCTGGACAAATTTTGCATGTTAAATTTGTGATCAATGAATGATTCACAAAGTTCCCGAAAATAATTCTAAACAAAATCCAGGGTTTAGCTTGTGCTGCAATCGTAATTATAAACCTTTAGTTCAGTCAGGAATCCCATGAATTTTACAAGCCGATCACCTGTCTGATTATCAAGATATCATGATTGGAATTTCTGAAACCAGTTTCCTAACATTTGAACAGCATTTATAACACTATTGGGGAAAGTGAGTATGTTAGAACAGGTCACTCAAAGATTTTTTTGTGGAAGTACATAATGATCATTTTGAAGCACAATTTTTTTTTTTGGCTTCACTATTACACCCTATCACAGACACTGATAACATGTAGGCCCATACATACATAGTTGTAAAACTGGAAACATTGTTAAACAATTCCCTTAAACTAGAAAAGAGATAATTGTTCATAATAACATGCAGGGCGATATCGATAATGGTATCTTGCCAAGTATTGTTTATAGCACTTGTAATGTATCTCATTGATTTATAATGTATTCTGTTATGTCGGGCAACAAGATTCAGATGTGATAGGGTCATTTTATTATTGATAGGTGTCATTTAAAATAGAATTTAAAAAGTCCAAAAAAGTGAAGGGAATCTCAATTTTTTGGGTGCCAACAATGATATACATAAGAATTCCATCAAAGCTACCCCTCTTGTACTGACGATATCTATGATTGTATAGTTATTTCTATAATGCACTAAGAAGAGAATTCTTGTTAATATATCAAAATAAACATAAGTTTTCTCGGCTGAGCATTAATAATTTTGCATAAGATTTCACCCAAGAGGTTTAATTTCAATACATTTTGTATAAGGTTAAAGGTAATACAAAGATTTGGTATGGGGTCATGAATTTGGTTCAAATGAACATATTGAAAGCATATGCGATCCCACCATATCCGTTGTTGTCGCCGCGATTGGAATCGAGTCAAAAATTATGAAATTGTAAATAATAAACTCTTTATGTTGTATAGCTCCCCCTCAAGGTCGAGATATTAATTCAGCTATAAAACAATGTTTCTTTACTAAAATCGATCGATTAGCTATTCCCATTTGGAAATTCTGTATCACAACTACATATTCTGAAATTTTCATGGTCGCAGCTAACTTTGTTATGCCGTAGGCTCTATTTGAAATTCATCAACATTTACCGGGAGCACCGGTAAATTTTTATATTCAATTTTTCTCGAAAGCAGAAGTGTTTTAGGGGCTAAATTTTCTAGTGCTTATAATACATCCACATGGGCATCCAAATATATAGAAATTGTAAAGAATCGCCATCCACCCAATTTTCAAAATTTCCCCAAACTTAGTATTACCTTTAAGGTATTGTGCGGTAAACGGCCATGGTTTGTTAAAGTGTTGATGAATGGCAACTGTGCTACAAAGGTCTTACTCGTCTTCACTTAACTCAAAGTTTTAAGTTACCGAAAAAGCATTTTTACGCCTTTCCATGATATCTATGTGATTTTTCAGCAAATTTGTGTTTTTCAAAGAGAAAATCTTTCCATCCATATATAATTTGTCCATGATTATCAGTTGTCGTGAATTTTCTTAGAGTGACTACTTTAAAGGTTTGATAATATCTAATTATCTTTCTTGGTTTATATTTTGTAAGAAGAACCATGGTATTTTAAGTCAAACGTATAGAGGAGTAATGGATAAGTGGAGTACGGTGTAACACTTAAAAGGCAGTATACTGTATTTCAAAAGTATATGGTCTTGTAAAGGAAGGTGAAAACAGCATTTTAAATAAGATGACTTGTTTTGAATATTCATTTATTTAATTTCATAGTAATAGTACTCTTATTATTTTTTTCAGAAAAAAAAAAAAAGTGAAAAGTATATGTTGTGGTCTTCTAGGTCAAGCTTTAGATTGTGAGGTGCATGTAGATGAAATGCTCTCTAATTGTTAAATGGTTGATTTGGATGTGAACCACCTTCATTGGTCATTATAGGTAGGTCAAAGGTCAAAGTGATCTGAAGTTAAGACGAAGGTCAACATTAAATCAACTGATATTTTGTGACTCATGATGAAAAGAAATTGTTGATACAAAAATGAAATTGTAAATTTAGATATGGACTGCCCGTAATGGTCATAGAGCGCTCTTGTAGGTAGGTCAAAGGTCAAAGAAATCTGTAGATATGTCAAAGGTCAAAAGTATTTGTACTGATTGAGTTGGTGTGATAAAAATGTGACTTCATGAAGAAAATGTTTGTATGCATGATGCCCTTTATGAGTGTGTATGAATCGCTGAAATGATTCAGGGACATGAATTTGTATTAAAGAAAAAAATATGAAAATTAAAGATTGCATATGAAAGTTGACTTAAAAATTGTATTTCTATGGTAATTGATTACATGTTATGAATATTTATACAGTAATTCACTGGTAACACACTTGGTCCAAGATTTTTCACCCACCCATATGATCTTAAGGACCTATGATCTGATTGGTCATATGATTGATAAAATCTAAAATTCAAAGGATTTCAAACTTTCTTGGTGGAGGAAAAGCTAAATCAACTCAGAATCGCAGTGATGTCATACCAATAGTATGCCTTTTCTACAATTTGGTGCAGATTCAGCTTACATTTTGACCAAAAGGCGTAAATGGTCTCAGATTCTGTTTGTTAATATTCTTACAGTTCCCAGGTACTAGAGAGAGACAGAGAGACACACAGAAACAGAAAGAGACAGGGAGGAAGAAAGAGAGACAGACAAAGAGAGTGAAAGACAGAGACAGGCAGAAAGAGAGAGAGAGAGAGAGAGAGAGAGAGAGAAGGCAAGAGGTGAAACCGGACCCACCAAATACATGTATGATATGAACTACAAAGTAGTGAATGGTCATCAGACCAGTGCAAAGTTATCACATAGTAAAATTACCCCAGATATCCAAAGATTTTTAAACCATGGAGAGGTCTCACTCAAAAATGTACTCCTGGCGCAAGTGCAGTTGCTTCAAATTATTGCTTTTGTTTCCCTTTTTGAAAAGAATACTTCCACCGTTGTGTCATAGAGTGCAATGCTGATGAATAAATGAGAAAGTATCTACTGGTATTACATTTGTTCCATTTAGGCAACAGTGACTTAAGATGTACACCAACACATGTCCTCATATCTTCTCGATTAATTCACATCCCTTAATGGGAATACCATAAATACTGTTTGTTCTTACGTTAAAAGAAATTAGATAATCATTTTATGTTTGTATTTGGGGTAGTATAAGCTATGCCCACTTTCTTCTCTCTTTAATACTCTTCCCCCCTCCCTTTCTCTTTCACCACTCTTTATCTCTTTAATTCTCTTTTCTCTTTCAACCAATCTCCTTTCCCTCTAATGCTGTCTCTCTCTCTCTCTCTGTATCGCTCTCCTCTCTTTCCCCATCCCTTTCTCTTTCACCCACTCTCTATCTCTTTAATTCTCTTTTCTCTTTCAACCAATCTCCTTTCCCTCTAATGCTGTCTCTCTCTCTCTCTGTATCCCTCTCCTCTCTTTCCCCATCCCTTTCTCTTTCACCCACTCCCTATCTCTTCAGTCCTCTCTCTTTCTCTTTCAACCAGTCTCCCTCTAATGCTATCTGTCTGTCTCTCTTCTCTCACTCTTTTCCTCTCCCACCCGTCACACACTCATCTCTCCTCCGTTTTCCTTTAACACCGTGGTCACACCACCAAACCTACTCCACATTGGCTTCAATCACTTGCCGTGATATTAATTGTTTTACAGCCGGTTGCCGATCTTGTGTCCGTGTTGTGAATGTCACAAGGGTATAACCAAATTTTCTTATTATTCATTTACAATCAATTCCTCCTCTTTTGATGAAGTTTTAATATCTTTCAAACACTACGTCAAAACAAAACACAAAAGTCATACAAAATAAAATGGAAGGATAAAATCAAAAATCACATTTTTTACATAACAATTTACATTTTAATGAAACTTTCAAGACTGTACCAGCCAGCCTCTTTCATAATTATACAAATTTCACAAATGCTCTACTATCCATAACATGCTCAAACTAAACTTGTTATGAATATGAAGTTGCATGAAGAGGAGACATGGTGTCTCAGTGGCTAAAAAGCCTCATCCTTAGGAGTGATCTTAAGTTTCCATAATTCTCCTCCGGCTCATCAAAACCAAGTTTGCCACTATCCCGAAGTCCCCTCAGAGCTATGTTCTGACGTGCACATGCGATGACTGAATCAGTTATGATTCTCGATACTGATCTATTTTCCTGTCTCTTCTCTTATCAGGCTTGCTTTGTAGTCTTTTGAATTTACTTGGGTACGAGCAAGAAATTCTGTCACTTTGCTGGCGACATGATTTCAGGGTCTTCTTCACTAACGCACACACAGTTTGTTTCTCCATCTCCCAGTCAGTGAAAAAAAATACATGTGGGCTCGGGCAAAATAGCCCCCCCCCCAAAAAAAAAAAAAAAAAAAAAAAAAAAACAGAAAAGAGCCCCCATAAATTTACATAAAGTTCAATGCAAAACAAATTTTAGAATGTTTTTTCTTTTTTCTTTTTCCCCCATCTCCTGGTGGCCCCCACAGGTGCTTGTAGACTTGAGCAATGCATACCAGAGACACCAAGCACCCTCATAGCCATCCATTTTTTTTTTAAAGATCTTGAAACTGGACATTCCGGTTCAGAACCAAGTTTTATGCTTTCCTTCTGAATACCAGTCACATCAAATAATAAATTGCTCTAAAGGTTGTTTCTAAAATGAGAAAAGTTTGTTCAATAGTACTGATGTAGCATGATGGGTCTCAGCTATGGTCTTAAAGGGAAAGTCCACCCTGAACTTAAGTTGTTTTTAATAAAAGCAGAACAGTGAGAGAAACATATCAGTGAAGGTTTGACAAAAATCCGACAAAGGATACAAAAGTTATGAATTTTTAAAGTTTTAATTTTGTGACGTCACATGCGAGCTGCTCTTCTATATACGTTGTGTACTGTAAATTCCATAAATTGCCATTTTCTCAGAAAAATAATTATTATTTTACCTGTGCATTCGATATATTATCAGACACATGCTTTTATACACGCCTCTATGAAATAGATCCATTCCTTCATCAAGAACCATGAAAAGGGGGCAATTTATGGAAATTACAGTACACAACGTATATAGGAGAGCAGCTCGCATGTGACGTCACAAAATTAAAACTTTAAAAATTCATATCCTTTGTCGGATTTTCATCAAACCTTCACTGATATGTTTCTCTCACTGTTCTGCTTTTATTAAAAACAACTTAAGTTCAGGGTGGACTTTCCCTTTAATTCACCAGAGGAAGATACTCATAATTCCAAAAAGCTGTTAAATTATTTTTCATTCATCAGTGAAATTATCAGCAAGAGTTGCAATTTTCTCAAAAGCCTGGAACCTGTATACCTCACTCTTTTCGAACTTGAGCTGCACAGTGGACTCCAAGTTAATGACTTCTTAGATATACATTTATATCCAAAATATTTGTTTACTGTTCATTGAATCCAAGAACTAAGATTCCTGTATTTGAATAGTTGTGACACATTAAATGATATATTTTCCCCCATGGCAATTTCATTGTCTTATTGTACCTGTCCCCACATAAAATTGTTCTAACAAACATTATGCATTTATAAAGTCTGCTAATTTCACTAGGTGATATATTACATTGTTTCTGATAAATGTTAGAGTTTATACAATAGGCTTATGGTTGCACCATGTGAGAGAGGGGAGGATTGGGGAATCCTGAAAACGACTGCTGGTAATCTTTCTTTTGAGCTTACTGGTTGGAGAGGATGTATAGTAGGAGGGGCTTGATGTTTGAAACAGGTTGCCTATCCGTCGTCAGGAGTGGGGAATAGCTGGCGTGTCCCCCTCTCTTATATGGTGCAACCGTAAGCCTACTGCATATCTACATCACAATGCAAGCCGACACTTATAAGCAGCATCTAATGTAAGAGTTGTCGTCTAATCTATTTATTTATTTCTAATCTTTTTGTCTAATTTGTAAGTCAATGCACTTTGTATCACATGGTACATGCTTCAGAAATCCCTGCTACAGCACTAATGCGGTTGGCAAGACTATAGTATACTTTTGCCACTCTTGACCCAGGAGTAGTGAAAGGTCAACCAGAAGGACAAAATATTCCTTGGATGCTAGAGCACCATACCACAAGGTTCGGCCACTCCTGGGATGATAAAATATGTATGATGTTTTGTATTTGCTCAAGCCCTTGGTGTTTTGTTCCATATGTTACCAACATTCCATTTTGTAGTATATCCACAGATTCTATCAAGCCGATGGCCCTACAAGAGTCCAGGGGGGGGGGGCGTTTCACAAAGATCCCGCGTCCTACTTAACTCTAAGTTGGACTTTCAAATTATGGAGAGCCATTAGAAAATGTATATTCAAAAGCGAAAAGAGAACATGAAATCTCCTTGATAATAGACAATATGAATGATTTGAATCAACATTTTATGCCTTTGAAAATAACTTGTATAAAATATTTTCACAGAT
>BEXV01001851.1:72476-84716 GCA_003118195.1 Hemicentrotus pulcherrimus
TCCCCCCCCCCCCCACATCTGTTTGTATGTGTACTTTTGTGAACAAGGGTTGTTTTTTGTGTTTGAACGCGGGTTCAACTTCGTGTGAGTTTAAAGGGAAGCGAGATATAATGATACCTTTTCATTCCTAATGAAAATCAAAGTTAGTGACCGCCATGCACCGGCATTCTTAGCGTGAGATTTGATTTGCTTAATTCAATGGGCCATTGTTCAATGTTAGTCTTTAATAGAAATCATCCCGATACGACGAATTTTTGATTGAAAGCAAACGGGTAACAAGTTAGTTCAATTTTAGAAAACATTCTGTCATTGATTTTAATAATATAGAATAAGATAATATTCAGGCATTCTGACATTATTTTATTTATCAGTTTTGCTAGGGCGGGGTCACTAATGAAAGACCACCCAGTCGACCCTTTCCAACAAACTCAGGAAGTTAGATTGATAACACTATCTCCAATGCCTTTAATGTCATCTTGGTCTGACTTGTAAATCTGAAATTCAACATTTTTGCTTATAGGAGTTGTACAAATCTGAAATACAGGAATAAAGTTACATCGAAATCAACAGCGCAGATAAGTACACGTGGGACCACAATCATTATTATTGAATCTAATATCACCTTCCATTGTTGACATGTATATATTTTTGACCTAAACTCTTTGAGTTTTTATACATTTATTAATTTTCTATTTCTCCTGGCAGATGTTTATCTTTTCAACAATAATTACTATAATTAGTGCAAATTTGTTAGACTGATAGCTTTCATTTTGTCATTTTCGATTGGGCTATGGAGGATTCCTGGCACTAGAGAAACATTGAATCGCTAATGATGAATACTATAGTATGCGGAACGGAAAGCTGTATGGCAAGCAACACGCATCTATGAAGTCAAATATTTGGCAAAGCCGGTTTTGTTTACCTGAGGAAAAGGTGTTGATGATTATAGCAAATGGACATATTGCATCGCGGTAGGGAATAAGATAAAGGGGGGAGGGGCAAGGGTGTATCCGTGATTCTGTTGCAAGAAGTCGATTAAATATCAAGTAAAATCTAGGTTATCACAGTTTTCGAATTTTCTAAATATATAATTCTGGACGGGAGAATGTTGAATTCTGGATGGGAAGTCATTTCTGTGGAGTTTTCCGTTTTTTCCTTCATAATCTTATTGCGTGGAAAAATAACAGATTAGAGATTTACCCTGAAAAGGTTGGCTCTTCAAATGCCCCCATGTTAAAATTGTGTCAAGATGCTTGGTCCACATAATTCATGCCGCATGTTTCTGTAGTTCCACACATTCATTTCTGTGTGACTTTTGGCAAGATCGAGTCATTTTCTAGCGTTCTGAAGCTTCCTAAACCTCACAATATACACCCAACCAATTATTATGTGCTACGTTTCAACTTTTTCCAATAACATCGCTTTCAGGCAATTTCGTTCAAAATGCAATAGCATGTATGGTCAGAACTCAACTTTATCTTTAAGGACAGCAAATGGGAGAGGAATAGAGGTAGAGAATATGTGTATTTTAATGAGAGAGAGAGAGAGAGAGAGAGAGAGACTTGGGTGCATTGATCGATATTTCATTATTGATGTCGTATTTCCGATGGCTCAAACGGTGACAATGCGATGATCCCCGCGATGATGGTTCATTGATCACAATCATATTGCCATTAAGTCATAAGAGGATGAGCGAAAAGGGATCGTGTATAATGAATGGGAAGACGGGAGATTTGCATTCGGAATAAATATAATTATGATATTCATTCAGCATGAGCTGGGAACGTGGGGTGAATGTGTGTGCTCTGGGCGATTGTGTGCGTGAGTGGTGTATAAGGTGCGTGTGTGATTTACACATCAAACTGACAACATTGTCAGGGTTTGATAAAGCTTCAGAATATACTTCAAATTTACTGGGAAATCTAAATTCTTTTTCTTTTAACCCATTGCTTACGGGAACCTGGTGGTCCCTGTGTTAAGCCTATGGGAATAAGGTAATTCAGTAGTCAACGAGTTAACACAATCACAAGACACAGTAACAGCCTTGTGAATCACATTTAAAAATGTGGAAATAGAACGACGAAATAATAATTTCATTATCCGGACATGATTCCTATACGCAATACAATAATTTTGTGTGTAAACTCTGAAACCAAGCTAATGCTCAAGGCTAAATCGGCATACAGAGAATTATCACGAGAGAATGAAAGAGGAGGAGGACGAGAAAAGGCGAATACTTTGAGAAGAGGCAAATATTGCAAGAGCTTCGATCCATGCTTTCTTTCGTGAATCCACAAATTCCTGCTGAGAAGGAATTATGAACAGTTCAAAAACTAGGGCGGATAAAGCGATTGGCATACCACAAACGCGATGCCGAGGCCTATAGCGCAACTCTTTCGACGTAAGAAATAATGAAGCATCACGTTTCATAGTTTATTTTAAAGGTAAAGACCAGTATTGGAAATGCCCCAATTTCAAAAAATGAAATGGAAGCTCTCATTACCAATCATGTGAAAGTATATGTTTTGACTATTACATGATGATAAAACATTTGCTGGGAAACCGCCTACTAATTCATATATTTGGTAAATTTGTTTCTCTCATGGTCTGTGAGAGATACAGGGTAGTCCCATATACATCTTTCTGTGTATAGTGCTTGTAACTTTACGAAGAATGGGCCAAATTTCTTATCAACTTGATGATGCCAGAACCTTGCAGATGCTAGATGCTAGATCATAAACCTTTTCTGATCGATTCCACAACGTTTCTTTCACAATGCAATCGCATGACCATAACTGGTCTTTACCTTTAATGTCTCTTTATTAGGGGCCATTCATTTTTATGTAATATCGTATTCGTACAACGAGACCGTGATAAAATGATGAATATTTAATATTTGATCTACTTTTATTGTCCTTTCTTGGTTATGCGATGTCGAGCTGTTGACATTTGCAAGATAAAAAGATGTTTCAGCTCCAATCTAATGCCGGCAGTTATTTATTTTTTAAATATGCGTTCCCTTCTCTAAACTGGTCATTATTCTTCCATAGAACGTAATACTCCGCACACATAACGTTTCTCAGCGACGGATGGATGGATGCGGTGATGTTGAGTCGGACGTTGCCATGGTGACGCCAGGGAAAGCGGTTATCTAAAATTGAGCGATTGGTGGCGCAAAACGATTATTGATGAAAGCTTTTGATATACTTTCTAACAGTGATGCTGGAGAGAGCAACGTTTTAAAGTTCATTTTAGACTCACCTGATGTTACATTTTTGTATAATTTGATGGAATATTGGAAAGATAAACCACCACATTTATGATTTTGGGTAACATTCAGGGATCTTGAAGTGATGTATGTAGCCTATATGTAAAATTGAATTTTGTTTGGTGGAAAGTTAACAGAGTTCTCTTATCTGACAAGAAAAATGCATGCACATACCCAAAAGTTCGTAATATTCCGGGTTCCTGATGTGGTGTATGAGTGCAAAATTGTATTTTTTAGTAGTATCTAGTGGAAAGATATCACAGATATTCAATGTTTTATTTAGACTTGTTTAGGAGTATTAACATTGAATTGACCTGCTTGTGCCTGTGAGGTGAATCTGACATGGCAATATTAATTAACGCTTTTAAATTGTACAAAATGTATGCCCATTCAAAAATAACGTGGCATGCTACATAAGGAGATGTAGGCACTATGGCCAATTTTGAAACGATTTGCTCATGGGAAAAGTTGATTGACAAATTGGCATTTGAAGTATAATTCGATTCAATTCATTTTTTCACTTCATCATTTATTTCAATCATAAGACCATAAAATAATATATATACAAAAGTAACATGAAGCAATCATAATCTTACAATTTATTCTGGAAATCATGAAGAAAGTGAAGACTAAAAAGTAAGTTTGAAAAACTTTTAAGCAATAGTTCCCTGACATATAGATAAAAAATAACAAGATTAAATGGTTGTACACGTTACAAGATTGATTTACTTGGTAACTTCGTATATAATATCGCTTTGTCGTTTTGAATAAGACTGGAGTGTTGATCAGACCAACTTTGCCTATGAATCAGCCTGAGGATGTTTCCAAATATTCAAATAAGAAGGGGTAATATGAATCGAGATAAATTACGTGAAAAGTAGGACAGCGGTTTAAACCCAGATACTTTGCATGCAATCGACGTATGCGGTTAGATATGTGTTAGCTTCAAAATTATACTGCTACGTACTTAGAACGGATATGCAAATATCTCACTTAAACTTAAAGGTCAAGTGTATTTGTTTTCATAGGAAAATCAAATGTTTATTTTGTCAAGAAAATTGTTCAGTGTAACGTTGTCTTTACCCCCTCCCCTTTCTACTGTGACTAATAAGCTACTCATCTTTTTCTTTGTAAAACTAATTTTTAAGAATTACCTTCGATTTTGTCTAAACGTTTTATTTTGGTTATTTTCTCACTCACTTTTTTATATTAATCTCTCTCTCTGTCTCCATCAACTGCACTTTATTTTAATTTTATTTACTGTCCAAGTATCTTGCTCTTAAGTTCACCCTTCTCTCGCTCTCTCTTTCTTTCTCTCTCTTTCTCTCCGTGTATCATAACAATGGTTAATAGCTGTTCTCATAATGATAATATAAGAATACTATTTTATATCTAAAATTGTACGATATCGACGACTATGACTCATAATGATTCACACTTTTAGGTTGAAATTTGGTTAACCAGCAAATAATATCCGGTTGGTATTCGTAGTCAATAAAGTTTCCCAAAAATGTAATGTGAAGCTAATTGGAATCTTAGGATCGCGGTTGGGATGGTATCAAATTTGAGCAAGAAGCAATTACTAACCGATGATGGTAGGAAGAACAGTTGTAGTGAATTGAATAGAATAAGTTTGATTCAGTGGTGACAGTCCTCGTACTAATAGTAGCCTTCATTATACATTCATGAAAAATTATGAATTTCATAGAAAATTATCAATATGAATAAGGTATGCGATGTTCTTTTCCTTAAATGAGGACCCAAAATTGTTATAGGTTTCGAGTCCCGACCTTGATTATAATTACAGAGTCGAATGTCGTTTTTTTTCTTTATGCATTGTAATTTGTTTCGAGGTTACTAAAGTTCAGCTTTCATTTCAAACCAGTCATAGGTTATCGTCATGATCATTGAGCCCACACAGAAATCATGCACTTTAGCGCTATAACTATAAGCTAATGGTTTAGACTGGGGACTTTGTTGTGTTGGGTAACTGTAATTTTACACAATATAAAAGGTACCGTTTAACCTATCATTCAAATTTGAAATATTCTTACATAATTGTGTACGATTATGTTCTACTATAGTGTGTGTGGGACTTTAACAAATCGGAATATTTCAAACAAACAAAAATATCACCCTAAGGTTCTATGTCCAATTTGCAGGCCAAAACATGAAAAGGTTCAATTCCAACGGCATTTGACAGATAATACTAATTTAGAACTTCCCTTAAAAAAAGGGGGATTGAAAATGCCTTTAAGTGGGAAAATAACGACTATTAGTTGTCGAATCGACTTAAGAGCTATATATATATAGAGCCAGTAAGTAAAAGTCTGATTTTCAGACCATTGTACCGAATGGTCGTCCATTTTATGCTGCGCAAAGAATCAATCAGTTTAATATTGGCCATTACAAGAAGTGGGTTATTGATGTAGACATATGTTCATGTACACTTTACAGCTCATGCTATGGATGTTATTACCAAAGAAGAAAAAAGACCAGTCAGTCACTCAATCTGACCATGGACCTAATTCCATGATCTGACCATGGAGATAAAAGAAGCTTCTTTTATCTCCATGATCTGACAGTAAAGTCTAGCAATTAAACGGGTTTCCTTGCATACTTTGAATATTAGGACATTGCTAACGTTTAAATTTCACATAGAACATACATGACATATTCATAATTCCTGCAAAGTTCTACAGAATTTGATGTTTGATGGCTGCAAAAGGGGACATAAACTCGACTCTGGCTTCATTTTGCTATTATAATTTTGAAAAAGATGGAGAAAGANAATTATAAAAATAGTCCACTCAATTGATATAATCTCTTATCATTCGGTCCACAAAAGTAGGATTTGTTTGTATCGTCATAATCAGTGAAAAGGTTAAACTGTTCCTCTGGACCAGCGTGACTTGCAATCGGCATACAAAGAAACCCGCCCTATATAACCCGATATAATATTATGCACAAACCTATACGGCCTACAGACTATGATTTCGGGTACCTGCTTTTAGTACAGAGATAGGCATAGTACTCCGTTTCCTCGTTCTATTAATAAAAGCATTATATCTCACTCCCGCTGATAAAATGGCCAAAGTCCCCCCTCAATAAACATTCCAATGTGAGATTCTCTTAACTGTTCTGTATTCAACCATTCTTTTCTTCTTCTTTTTTTTTCATTGTGTGGCTTTGTAGTCTGTATTTGAGGATTTAGTGGGTTTTCTCCCTCTGACACAATACCATAAAATGCGTGATCCGTCGAGCATGCCCCGGTAACCGAGATGGATCGAGAGAAAGGGAGAAATAGTGGTGGAATAGAGAAGGAGAAGGAGAAAAAAGAAGAGAGAGAGATAGAGATAAAGGGGTGACCGGAAGAACAGAGAGGAAAGAAGAAAAAAAACTTAAATCGGGCTCTGAAGAGAGGGGGTGGAGAGAGAGAAATAGAGGGAAGGGATTGGAGAGAGAGAGAGAGAGAGAAAGGGCAATAATTCAGAGAGAGAGAGAGAGAACAATAGAGAGATACCGCAGAAAAAGAGTCGAGGATAAAGGAAAGTACGAGAATGAACTAGGAAATCTTTTAATTAACCTGTTAATGGAACAACAACAACAATATCTTAAAATATTATTTTCACAGTGAATCTTATAAAACATGTACTTCGAGAGTGGCGAGAATAATATTATGGGGAGAAAATAATAGGGTAAAAAGGAAAATAAAATGTAACCTGTAAAATGTAAAAGTGAACCTAGAGCGATTTGGATGTCTTTTTCTAGCCCTTTATATGGCATCTTTTGAAGCATTTTCCTTCTCTTCATGTTCAGTTTGTCTGTCTGTCGCTCCCTCTCTGTCTTTTGCCGCTTCTTGGCCACTTTCTGACTGTTCTGAGAACTTTCTCCTCCAGACTAACCCCTTCCCTCTTGTCCACGTCGCAATGTTTGTCAGAGAGGGATGCAGTATGCAGTATTGACAGATATCCTACAAATTTAAACCTTTTGTTCAAATATTCATTCTTCTTCAACTGGTATTGCTCTTTACTACCAGGTAAACATTTTTGTCACCGTGAAATAGATGGCCCCATGGCTTCACCGATGTTTTTCTGAGGGTCTTTCAACCTATAACGCCACGTCGTATGTTCTGGCACCGTAAGCTGTCGCCAAAATGAGATGGAAATTGTCTCCTTTTTTTTAGTGCCGTTCTCACGTCATTATAAGGCCGTAAACCGTTTCGAAAATAAGCTTAGACGAGAATAATAACAATAAATTCAAAGGTAAAGACCAGTATTGGAAACGCCCCGATTTTAAAAAATGAAATGGAAGCTCTCATTACCAATCATGTGAAAGAATATGTTTTGACTAATACATGATGATCACAATTTTGCCGGGAAACCGCCTACTAATTGATATATTTGGTAAATTATTATGTCTATTGGACTGTGAGAGATATAGGGTGGTCCCATATACATCTTTCTGTGTATAGTGCTTCTAACTTTACGAAGAATGGGCCAAATTTCTTATCACTTTGATGATTCCAGAACCTTGCAGATGCTAGATGATCAACCTCTTCTGATCGATTCAATAACGTTACTTTCACAATGCAATCGCATGACCATAACTGGTCTTTACCTTTAACTGCATGGTGCCTTTCACAAGTGACGTTCTAACTCCGTTCCGGTGTCGTTCTAGTGTCGTTTAGTGCAGTTTTGTTACCGTAAACAGTTTTGAAAATAGGATAGGTATTATCCAATTCTATGGTGTCGTAAAATAAGAAAATAAAGACTTAACAATTTCAATTTCCTTGGTGCCGTTCTGTTGCCGTAAACAGTCTCGAAAATAAGACCAAAATGATAACATTCACTGGCTTCTCATGTGGCTTAAATTGCTTTAGACCGGAACAAAATAGTACACATAGCTAAGCTTATAAGACTCTTTAAGATTTTCTTTCTGTACAATAGTTTTTAGCCATGCGTGGAAAGAAAAGCTTTCTCGACAATGAATGTATATAAGTGGCTCTATAAAAATAAAGATGAGTACTGGTCATGCGATTAAATTGTGAAAGAACTTCTTTCTTTGTTTTAAGCAATAGAAACGGTTGGTAATGGTACATATAAATCAATGTATGCTGTGAGGTTGAGGAATGAAATTGGTATAAAAACGATGCATTTGGCAATATATTTCATGAATTCATTGTGAATGCTTAAATAAATAGCATAAAAACCTCTAAGCCCTAGTTAACCCCAAAATAATACGATGGATTGTGGTATGCAAATGTGTGAGTATAATATATCATATCTGTGTGTGTATATCTGTAATACACGAATTAATTATGGATGCTAAATTGAACAAAATACAGCACACATCCTTGAAAACAGACTAACACTTAAGGCTTATAATAAGCAACCCATTCAGTCCACACTTTCAAGTTATCTCACCGCACCCCATATTGACTGGTGCTACATTATTCAACCCAATTCAGTATTTTCACCGAAGAAAATGTTTAAACAGGCACAAAATGGATGAAATGAAAAAAGAAGAAGCATGAAAAAGCTTCGGGTGCTGGATTACGTAACACGCAAGAAAAGGAGCCCCTTCAGCTTTTTTTAAAGACTGGGTTTTACATATCAAGGGTTTTGTCAAACAATTTGTTGGTCTTGTTTGGCGCAAAAACACTATCTCCATTCATAGATGAATGAAAGTAGGTGAAAAGGGATTCCGGTCCGAGAATGGATGAATTCTGAAAGGTTTCTTGGGGGAGAACCCGCAAAGGAACACCAATCAGTTATTCTTATTTTTTCAAAGAGGAGTGCGAGTATCACTTCTTCTTCGTCACTGAGCCTTATCGAAGATATTCATCACTTTCATAGTGCAGGAAACGTTGAATATTGTCCCAAATATAGCATAGTGGCGGATGGCCATTTTCAATGGGTATACAGTTCTTTTCAATTTTCAGAAGGGCGTTAACCACGCCAACTCTGTTTTATATGACAAGGGATGATTCCGGCTTCATTTGAATAGACGAAGGAATGAATTGCACATTCCCATTTTGTAGATAATCTATCTTTAAGTAAGGCCCAAATTACCTGGCGGTTGTGCAATTATCAATCAATAGCAATTATTTTATCATCGATTTTAACACGATCACAAAGACATAAGAAAACCAATTTTGTACATCACCTGTTGAAATATGCGAGCACGACAATTACATAATCTGAAGATGCTTTCTATCATCAATGCTTTCGTCTTCCTCTTCTTCTTCCTTCTTCACTTCTTCACCTTCTCCTACTTATCATTATTATATTAATTTCTTTACTCTTTAATGTATTTTTCATTTTCTCCTCAAATTCACTCTCCTTGTTCGTCTCTAGAATATCATACTATACAAGCTATGTTTTTTATTTAGGCTCCCCACATTTTACATTTTTTTTTATCTTGCCAGTTATATCTACATATTCCGAAATTTCGTCCTTATTTTCCGTACATTATACTTGAATTGAAATCTTTAATTTTTGTATTTTGTTCTTGTGTGAAATCCACTCTAATATAATATACGCCTGTATAAAAAAAATATAAAAAAACGAATTTAAACTGTTTTTTAATGTAAAATGTGGAATAAATAAACTTCAAACTTCAAAGTATGGGTTATCAAAATTGCCCTTATATTAATTTCTTGAAATTATTTGCGATTCATTTAGTCACTTTCTGTGTTTTTTATTGAAATAGGCACAACACAGCTTTAAAAAGTCCGATTTTATAAAAAAAATGTTGTGTAAAGTTAGGATAACGTTACATTACAGTAGCAATTGTCAAGCGCTTTTAACAGTAAAGCCATCGTTCACATCCTGTTCCCCAAACTATTCATGACAGTATTATCTCCACATGATACGACCCATTGACCCGTTGTAAGAAAGAATAAAGGAGCATCATATTCTCAAGTTTAGTGGTAGGGAAAATGATAAACGTGTGGGTTTTTTTTTTCTTTTCGTATTTTATACTTCCACGGTCGACTGATGACTAGATTTCAAAATTCAAATATTGTCGATTCATGGTTTGAAAGGGGATACAAATAAAAACTTGAAGGCCGTAGAACAATAGTTTATTCATTTGACTATCCTATCCTCACTGCACTCAGGAAAGAATCACGATGTCCACGAATCGATTTAATAGTGATTGGAGAAAAGAATCACGTCAGCATAACTACGTGGTTAAGAAATTAAAAATACATATGTACAATTCGCTCATGGTTTGAGAACAGATTCAGGCTGTCCGCAGAGGGTGGGGTGATATTTACGACACCAGCTTTCTCTAAAAAAACGAATTTTGAGAAGTACAGACCTTCCAAGTATTTGATAATATAATAATAGTAATGGTAATACGTTTATAGAGCGCAGAAACCACCCAATATATATATTAATTTGGTTGTTATTTTAGGCTTTTCATAAGTTTCTCGGTGGGCTCGTGTGTTGTGAAATTAGCATGCACGATTTACAATCATTCCCATGAAATTTCACCTGTCATGAATCACTTTAAAAGTTGGCGGAGCTGTGAAGGAAAGAAAGCTGCCTATACCTGTATAAAATATTTAGCAAATCCCATATATGTCAATAATATTATGCTCATTATAATACGCGTTTATGGTGGTTTGTTATTATTCAAGACTCATCATTTATGCAGTTTGGAACACTCTTCTTTATCGCTTATTTTCCGTATTATATTCAAACGCCAATTATTGAAATAAATAGATCATTATGATGTTTGTTAAAGTTGCCTCTCTCAGTTTAACAAACTCTTTGGATAAGTTTAAAATAGCATGGTACTTTTCATTGCAAAGGCCTCCATTTTGTTTTTGCTGTCAACGCGAACTAGAGACTGAGCTTTCGTGCTCTCCTCTTTACTTCCTTGTAATGCCACAGAAAGCAATGCATTTATTACTGGTAAGCCGTGGTCAATCTACGTTAGAAAATATGCCCTGTAATAATTAGTTTTAAAAACGTTGAATAAGAACAAGGTCCTTAAAAATACATTATAGCTTGAATGACATTATTTATTTTAACAATGTGGAATGTTCTTTATCCTAATTACATGATAACATCGCTTCCATAATGACCCTCATGAAAAATGACCAAGCTATTCAGTATCAGACGCACAAACGTCAGAGTACAATTTGTATACGCCATTACACGCCCCTACCATGCCTAGGTTTTCCCGCCTTTTTCGGATCTCTTTTCATTATCTCTCTTTCTCTTTCTCTCTTTCGATAGCAAACGCAACACAAATACACACAGTGAGACACACACAGAGTGGTAGGCGTGTGTACCGAAGTCATTACGGGGACGCCACGACCGCCAATATTCTGCTTTCTCACTAGCCGGTTACGTAACTCTTAAGTATGCTACCCCAATTGACAAACTCAAAGACGGGATTACTTCCATTTTGTGGCGTATGTTGAGCCAAACAATAGAAGGAGAACAAGAAAGAAAAGGGGGTGACGGCGAACGACCTTTTGAGTTTTCTTTTCATCTTCGAGAGCCCTAAAGCCTTGCCCTACTTGGTGTAGAATTAGAGGATGTTTTTTTTTTCGAAGAGAGTGCTTGTCAAAAAGAAATAAGTAGAGGAACCTTTGAAAAGTGGTATGGCGGATTCGAGGTAACCATGGGCGCCACTATGAGAGCGCAAAAGGAGTGTCAGGGTTATGGAGAGAACATGGACTGTAGACTATGTACAGACGCTGTAATTACTTTTTGTGGTATTCAAACAACATAGATAAGACGGTCGTAATTGAGTTGCAAACGTTATATCCTAACAATACAGAGAAGAAAACATTGTTGTGTTCGACATCAAGTAAATACTGAAATAGCCTTTCAGTTTAAAAAAAAAGAAGAAAAGTTTCCTGTTTGAAACACCTAAATGTATTAACACTTCGCAGCTGATTACCGAAAATATAATCATAGAATGAAAATAATCAATCCCCCTCTTCTCCC
>BEXV01001852.1:0-11454 GCA_003118195.1 Hemicentrotus pulcherrimus
TTATAAAAAGTATACCCAACTTCGGTGGCTTCCCATTTGCAAGCTATAACATGTATTGTGTAACCTTCGTTTTAAAGAGTAACTCATATTCCGTCTAATGATACCTTATTGCTGCCTCATAATATTGCTGACACGGATGACTGAGCAGCAGCCTTTACAAAAGTGTTGCCAGAATCTTCTTCTACCAAGTTTGGACTGAAGCAATGAATGTTGTTCAAAAAGCATTGTTATTTTAGTCCGGAAACAGTAATTGCTGACTTGTTCGCATTGATATTGTAGCATCTGAATAGAAAGTAACAATGTAAGGTCATTGAATCATTCATAATAGGCTGAGTTTACTTGGGATGCTACCTTTAAAGTCTACTGTCAATATACTTGGTAGTTATCATCACGATTTTTTTCGCGCATAAAGTTCTGAGGTATTAAAATCTGATTACTCATTATGCTGTTCTAGAAAAAAAACACCTTTATGCACCTTACACATGTAAAATGGAGCAATGGACAAGACTATTGAGGATATCACGACCCTGGGGATTGAAACAGGGTCCTGGGAAAGCTTAGATACATGTAAATCGGCTCAATTTAAAGAATGAAGCACTGAACTGAAGCATGAAGCAGACTTTATCTTTTAAATGGATTTTAGAAAGAAGTAACACGTGTATATGGCCTGACCGACATCAAGTGCATCAGCCCAAACTTGGTACAAAGAGATTTTCTTGGTGTCAGTATCTGTGGCAGCCAAACTAGAAAAGTTGGGGCCCCCATAATTCTTGAATTTAAGCAATGATAATTAACCTCAAGCCAAAATTGTGAGCAGCAAGTGGGAGTTTGCGTGTGTACGTGCGTGTGTGTGTGTGTGTGTGCGTGTGTTTTATGTGCGCGTGCGTGCCTGCGTGTGTATGTGACTAGTTCGCACCTTATAACATGGTTAAAGGTAAAACAAAGTTTTGGTATGGGGTCATGAATTTGGTTTAAATGAACGTATTGGAAGCACATACGATCCTACAATATTCAGTGATCGTTGTCGCGGTCGAAATCGACTCTAAAGTTATGAAATTGTAAATAATAAACACTTTATGTTGAATAGCTCCCTCTCAAGGTCAAGATATTAATCAAGCTATAAAATAATGTTTATTGACTAAAATCGACCCACTAGTTATTCTCGTTCGGAAACTATATACAACTACATACTCTTAGATTTTTATGGTCACAGGTACCATTGTACGGCCCTAAGAGCTATTTGAAATTTATCAAAATTTATCGGGAGTACCGATAAATCTTTATATTCAATTTTACTCAAAAGCACAAGTGTTTAAGGGGCTAAAATTTCTTGTGTTTTCATTTCATCCACAGGGGCATCCAAATATATCAAAATTGTAAAGAATCACTATCCACCCATTTTTCAAAATTTCCTAAAACTTTGTAATACCTTTTACTCTATAGTCTATAGGAATAATGACGGGGTCCGCTCGGTATTCAAAATGACTGCTATTGACTAAGACCACTATATTCTTAAGGACCGCTATTCATAAGGACTACTATTCATAATTTGAGAGAAGGATTATTATTCATAAGGGTCATTATTCGTGATATGAGAAGAGGGTCCCTATTCATAAAACGAGAAGAGGGTCGCTATTCACCCTCTTTTGAGATTATGAATAGCGGTCCTTTTGAGTAGTGTCCCCTAATATAAATAATAAATAGCGCCTCTGCTTCATGTTTATGAATAACGACCCCGATTTCGTATAATAAAATAGTGGTCCTTATGAGTAATCACCCCTTGAAGTATGGATAGCGACCCTCATCTCACGTTATGAATAGCGGTCCTTGACAGTCCTTAAGCCCCACTGCACTACTTAAAGCTACTTGCGCCTTCTGTATAGCAAACAATGCATAATCGGTGACTATTGGTCCACCATGATCCCCTTTTTCTTATGTTAATCGAGAGCTGATTTGATGAGATAACAGCCTGTCGGTGACCATGCAGGGAGCCCTAATCCCCCTGGTCAAACTAGTACAGAGGGATTTTAAGAAAAGTGACCCCCTTTCCGTTTTATGAATAGCGGTCCATCACATATAGTAAGTTACGTTACGAATAGCGGTCAGTAGAAATAGCGAGGTTAACCCATGATGGCGATGATATCTAGTGGATATACAGTGCGTCAAAGAAAAACGAAACCGAGAATTATTTATCGATGATTTATCATAACTTAATCACAATTATAATTGATAAATGACACATATTTGGAAAGCTTAGATCCTCTTCTTTCATTTGATGCAACTCATATGATGCATATTTTAAGCATGAGTGATTGAAATGAATTTGATGAGAGGAAACCAAAAAGTCATTTGGCGGACAGTATCTGAATTTCAAGGAGAACATCACATTTCTAGAAATTTAAGTTTCTGCCCTTTCATATGACACCTCAATCAGGAAAAATGAGCAAGAAATGACAAAGTTCTGTTCGTTTAAAGTAGTGCTTGCATTTCCATAATTTTATCAAACAAATTCGTTTTGACTGTCTACCTACCGTAGCAACAAACAGAGTTGACAAAAGACTTAACTCCGTTTCGTTGACAATCAGCCATAGACGAAAGCTTCATGCATGGCTGATTGTCATCATATGAGTTGCTTCAAATAAAAGAGGATGATCTAAGCTTTCCAAATATGTGTCATTTATTAATTATAATTGTGATTAAGTTATGATAAAACATTGATAATTCTCGGTTTCGTTTTTTCTGGGACACACTGTATAGCGGGAAGGCAGCCCATGGCCCCGTTTGATAAAACTTGTTATCAATTACAAATGATGAATTTCTATGACAAATTTGTTCTCAGCCATTCAGACGTCACGAGGCCAAGATCCAATTCATTTTTATCCTTGTTTATAACATTTTGAATACGCAACTTAGGCTGCAGTTTTAAACACACTATAGGGTGCTTTCCAAACAGTTCTTAATATTACACAAGTAATGATAGTGTAAGGATTCAAAGTACATTTTTAAAACGTGCTAGAAATGCATTTCATTCTGTATTTACCGGTATTTAGACACTGTTTATTTCAAAGTTGAAAATCTCCAGTTTTTTATATTGGGTCTGCTTTAAGTTCAGGTAAAAAAAAAGAAACGATTTCAAGTCATTTTATCATTATGCATGTAGTTTAATAAAATATATGTCTTTGTATATTGTGAATGCCACCACCGTTACAAATATTCTGTAGCAGTACTGATATAAATAAGAAACGTGGAGATCCTGCTTTAGCCAAAATATAGCGAAATAAACATTATTATTGATGTCTCAAACAAATATTATGCCACGACCTGTCTAAACATGACTGTACAATGATATCACTAAACAAGTATCCGTTCATTGTTTTTTGTAGGAGTTTAGATTCGCTGTACCTTGTAACATGATATAAATGTACACGTACATTTCAATCATAAGTTACATTGTATTTATATGTAGCGTTGGTACATGTAGACAGGTCAGTTTTGCTGGGATGAACAAAACATTCCCTTCATAATTATGTAAAGTTAGTGGTTCTCCAGTAATTCTATCAGTCAAATATAATCTAAGTCAAAGGTACACAGTTTTAACATTATATCCTTGGCATTCATAATAAATTTCGCGATTACTCTACTATACATTGTATTTCATCATATAGCATGATAGATATAAAAGTAAAGATAGAGATTTAGAAGAAAAAAAATACAATTTCATATATGTATGTTTTGATGTTCATTTTAATTAAACTATTACTTTTCCATTATTCATTTACCATACGTATAATAGAAATAATTTGTGCTAAATATAATACTAAAATCCACCACCATAAAGAAGAGTATATGAATATCATAGCAAAAAAAAAATATTATTATTATTCAGCCTTCAAAATTGTTTCTGACATGAAAAGACAAAAGTGATAACATTTTGTGGCATGCATGATAATCGTAATACTTACACCAAGTACTGTACAATATTAAAATAATAACACAAATAAATGAAACCTTCCACAAAAAAGTTTAATATCCTACAGTCGATGTGATCAATACATGCATTACTAGACCCTCAGTGCAGCATCTTGACCCCCCCCCCATACAAAAAATACACATTACGTTGATTAAGTAGAATGTAGATATAGAGTGGAGTATGAGAGGGAAAACAGGTTACATTGTTATAACATTAAAAAGAGAGAAAGAGAGATGGAGGGCAAAGAGACTCGGTAGAAATGTCAATGTTTTTTTTTCCTATTACAATCAAATCTTATCCGACCCATGTAAATTTTATTTAATTAATTAAAGAAAAAAATAAGTAAAAAAATAAGAAAAAATTAAGAAAGAAGAAAACAAGTAGAAAAAGAAGTAGAAGAAAAAAGGCCCATTGTTGAACCGTTAAGATATTAAGTTTTGTATGGAAGCCAAAACCATAATAATACAACTAACAAGATAAATACTGAAATTAAGATTACCCTTGAAACAAATTAAGTATAAAGTGCAGAAATAAACCAAAATTTCAATGAGCATATCATATATATATATGTGTGTGCTTTGAAGTAGCCAACTGTGTCATCAGAAGAAATGTGATACAAATAAAAACAAAAGGCTTTCTTTTCAATATCCCCCATTCAAACTGTAATTTGGCATCTTTGTAATGGTAAATGACTGTGATTTAGCGAGCCCCAGACCAGTAGGTGTTTGGGATAATATCACTGGTAAAGACCCATCAGCAGCGTGATAATACCAAGCAGGAGGGCCCAAGCTGAAATCTTTATGTTGGTGGCATGGGCACCTGCTGGAGCTGTAAATCCGAAGAAGAAAAAAAAAATGATAATAAGTTACAAGTCAAATAGACTTTATGTAAAAAATATACTTTTGAATCATTTTCAGTTTATTCTTTCTTTATGCTTTAGTTAAATACCCATGCAAAGATTGAAATATATACAAAGCATTTCAAGGTAAAATACAACGT
Organism: Hemicentrotus pulcherrimus; assembly: GCA_003118195.1. NCBI lineage: Eukaryota > Metazoa > Echinodermata > Echinoidea > Camarodonta > Strongylocentrotidae > Hemicentrotus > Hemicentrotus pulcherrimus. Next base: position 4,970 of record BEXV01001852.1, read on the forward strand.
ACAGGTACATTAAATGAATTGATATAAAATATGTAAGAAGAATACACTTAAATGTGGTTATAACTTATTACTCACATTTTCTTAAAATTAAGATTCAATATAACTGTACCAGCTAAGTTAATTGACGTGATTTGTTATAACAGTTCATAATCAAATGAAACGAATCTAATCAACCCATGATGAAAGAAATAAAATTGAATAAAATTGAAGCGACATAATTATGTTTATGGTACCAGTAGGTCACCAACCTGCCCTGTACAGATTTACCTGGGAGGGGGGGGGTCAACAAAGTAGAGAGACAGAGGAGAAATGAAGGGAGAGACAGAGAGAGAGAGAGAGAGAGGGAGAAAGAGAGAGTGAGAGAGAGACGACGAATTAAGACATCTGAACGTTATGGTACATACGGATTTGACAAGAGGTGCCGCTGTATCCGACTGGACAACTGCATGTAGGTTCCACTCCATTTGCAGAGAATAAACACTTTCCTCCATTCTGACAGGGGTTGGGTGAGCAACTGGCGCTAGTTGGTACTGCCAAAAAAAGGATAATGACTGGCGGGTGAAAATCTCTCCATGTGAATCGTCAGGAAGAATTAATGAAATTGATTTTGTTCTGAGGTTAACTCCAGCTCCCAAATAACATGAGAAGGATGTTGAAAGGATTGAAAAAAATGACACAGGTTTGAAGAAAATCATACAAATAATAAGAAGGTTATAGCTCTTGTGGAAGAATTGTAACATTGATATTGAGTAGAGCCATTTGGCAACCCAGTAGTTTATGATGTCACCCCTAACTATCCAAACAGTTGCCTATTCACTACACCTGGATGGAGGATGACAACAATATGGATCATTGTCTTGTCAAAGTGCTGCGCCTGTGACTCGAATCACGACACTCTATACTTTTGTATTGCTAACTGTGGACAAGACAGTAGCATATCAATCATTGTGGGGAGTCGGCGAAAACAGCCTTGGAAATCAAAAAACGATCTCAATGCAATTGGCCACACGGGGGGAAGATTCCATTCCGTTTTTATCATATTCATCAATATCTGAAAAACCCTGAAAAAAAGTGCTAATTGATCTTACTAACCATCGCAATTTGTTCCAGTGTAGCCATTTAAGCAAGCACATCTGTAGCCAGTACCTGTCGCTGAGCAGAAGCCATTGCGGCAAGGATTTGGACTGCAAACTCGTGTATCTGCATGGGGGAAAATGTTTCAGGAATAACTTGAAGACTATATAAATTAGTAAAACAAACAATAATTGATAAAATATAAGTCAAATTATATGCATACATAAAATACTCACACAGAAGTGCTTTTGATTCCTTAAACCAAAACAATATATAGGTGGGGATAGATTTTACGCTTAATTTTTATTCTTCTAATGGAGAATATATCAAACCATTTCCATTTATTTTTTATTTTTTACTGGAAGATGGGACATAATTTTTTAACTGTAACATAAGTTGTTACTGAAAACTACATTACAACTAATGAGTCTTCAGAGATGATAGTATTGTTGATCATGCATGTATGGACACCATGCATCAATATTATCACTATAACATTAAATCTCTTCAAAATGATGGCGTAGATCTTAATCAGTTGTTTGGTTGGAAGCGAATGTAATACCATGCATTTAATTTGACTTAGAGCTCATAACATCTATTGATCTGTCACTATCATATTTTTTTTTGACAGGCATTTAATTGTATAGATATAACTTATTTCCACCGACGCTTGACCTGTGAGATATGAAACGAGGGTAGTTTTGCACAAGAATACTCGTCACAATGAGACTAATACAAAAGTAACAGCTTGTGTCGATTATTTTTTACTAAAGCCCCCACTGATGTACATTATTGCAAAATATACTTACCATTTCCACACCTATCTCCTGTAAAGCCAGCAATACAGGTACAGATATGTTCACCAGTAGTCGTGCTCTGAAAGCATGATCCTCCATTCAAACACACAACTTCATTACACTGTGATGTGACTATAAAATATAATACCATACAATTTGGTAAACAAACAGCTGAAGCAAGAAAACAATAATTTTCGGGTAACATATTTCCTCTCCTCCCTTTTAACTTTGTTTGACTTCTTCTAGTGCTTCTGTTTTCTTCTCTCGGGCAGGGAGAGTGAAATATAAAGCCATGTTTGTTTTTATATGGAAATTCGACGCGGAACCCAATTGACACTTTGTCTGCTGACATATTATATACCAGGACATAATCTGTGAAGACGACTCCTTAATAATAATAGTGTATTCTATGGCCATGATGGTGCGTACACTTTTGATCAACCTGTTGACATCTCGCTACTCCCCGACTACAATGTCCCATAAATTAAGGAACTTGTAGAGCATCAGTCACAAATGCTGTGTTGAGTTATGATTTAGTTTTTAGGAGATCAGAATTCCCGAACTGGCTCCATAACATAATTTTTCAGGTATAGGTCAGAAATATTTATGAAAAAATGTATCACACAGACAATGGCCTATCGAAACCGCTGCAAAAAAAAAAAAGAAGTGACGGCGGAAAGCATATCTTTATTCCTTCTTCTTAAATTTATGGCATAATAATTTAATCCCTATTTGATTGTTTTTAATTCATAATTTTTTAAAAAAGAGGAGTGCAATAATCTATGATCCGTTAATCCTGTGTTTACTAACCACTTCTGGCAGTGGTAAAGTAAATGGGTACTTAGGAGGAAAGAATCCCTTGAATACTGTGGGTAAAATAGGAATGCCATAATTATGGTGTATATGAACATGAGTCCTAAACAAGAGACCATTATGATCAAAGTAGCTTAATTTATTGTAATCTTAAATATAACAGCTCATCATAATCTCTTCTGCGATCTCCCCCCCCCCCAAAAAAAATGTTGTAACTCACTTACCCTTCGTTTGACAGAATTGTCCAGTGTATCCAGCATTGCATATGCAACTCACAGTACTACCCGAAAGCGCACACTGTCCGTTACCAAAGCATGGGTCTGCATCACAACTACTAGGTGTACCAGTGTCTGCAGTGGGCCGATATAAAAAGAGGAAAAAGTCATGTAAAACTGTGTAATAATTTCTTTGACACTTTGTTGCATAAATTCAAACAACATCCACTTCACTATACATAAAAGGAAACATTATTTAAAGTGCCCCCTTCAATGCTTTACAAATCTAGATGCGTAAAATAATTGCCTTTCTTCTGTCCTTTTATACAGTATACCACTACTGATCGAAAGAAAAAAAACAGTGCAGATGATCTGAATTAATTTGTAATTCCGGAATAGAACACACTGTCTTGCTTTGCGAATTTCAAAATGACGGTTCCGGCGGTTAGTGGAATGTAACGTAGGCGCCGCGGACAACTCTCCCCTTTATTGTGTACAAAAATATCATTAATATCTGTTTCCTCCTGAGTACCTTCTCCCCTGGGCACACATGTGTGTACAAACATGATGTTTATGCAAGTGAATTATATAAGCATTAAAAAATTTATATAAATTGAATTGAATAATGGAACCACCTACTTGTTATGCCACATAGCGTTCCAGAGAAGCCACTATTGCAGGAACAAATAAACCCATTATTGGCGGTTGTAACGCAAGTCCCACCATTCAAACATTGTATACTATCACAAGGAGACACTGCAATTCAAACAAAAACATAAATTTCATTTTAATCGCTTATATTATTGCTTCATGGTAATAACAATACAATATCATTAGATGAGACATACCAAGAATGTTGCAGAATGGGGTCACGATAAAAATATGAATTGTCTTTCCTTGCGGTCGACTGATACTGAACACTAGGAGAAGCTATTTACGATCTGTGTCTGGTATTTAATTACATGTATTACAATGTACCGACCTGTTTATTACTACATTGACTAATTGCATCTGATGACTCATAATCCTGATAAATCATTACTACTATAGTATGTTTTGCATTCGTTACTTGGTACTACACTGTACCACTTACATCCCGTATACAACCTTCATTATGAAGACGTTATATAGCTTGTAGTTTCATGGTCTGAAGACCACTTACAATTAATTAGGGCCTATGTGTACCTAAATCTTATAACAATTTTGGTATGATTCTAAAGACCATTCATAACTTACATCCGATTTCTACTTACAGATTCTATGAGGACCAACAACTTAAAAAAATACAACTTAATATATCTCAGGTCAACTTACAACTTACATCTTATAACGATTTACACCCTGGGACTATAATCACGATGTATGCCTATGTAAATCGTTATTACTTTCCAGGCATATCTGATGACTACCTCCAGCTGATGCTTAGTTTACATTTGCCCCGGGCGCCGTATGGTAAATTGATCTACGATTTTCCCCGCATGGGGGGCATCCCGGGGGCATCTTAGGAGGCTACGGGTTACGATGCTTGTGTTAAAATTATCTACGAGCATCGTGCCATTTCTTGTAGTGGCCCTTTGAGGCAGACCGGGACAAATCCGTACAAAGGCTGTTTGGAGATTTCAGAACAGCTAGTAGCCGTGCAGTCTCCACAGCCTCCACACGGAAATCGTACGGAGCAAGTGCAGCTTCCGTGCATAGGTTGCACGGAGAAGACGCGGTGACCGTGCAGTCGTCGTGCCATTTTTGAGCGTTTTTTGCCCCCATGTTCACCGAAAAATAGTGGGTTTGCTGCACGATCAGCGCAAGGCCTACGCGCGACGCCCGTGCGGGATTGTGTAATGCCACCTACGACATGTCTACGGGCTTACGATTTTTCAAATTTGTATAACTTCTCCCGAAACAAAGTTAAAGAGGCCGCGGGGACCTTGTATCCTTACGAATAGTAATTATCAATTGGTAAAAATCTGGTAAAAGTCTGCTTACCTCTTGTCTGACATCGTTGTCCACTAAAGCCAGTAAAACACTGACATGACACAAAGTTACCATCCTCATCTGGAATACAGGCTCCATTACCGCTACATTCCTCGTTACATCTCACCACAGACACTTAATGGTTAAACAAAATAAAAACTGTCAGAACCAAGAAGTGCAAATTTAAGGAAAGTTGTTAACAAAAAAGAAGAAGATCAGTATGTAAATGTCAGCCTGTATATTCTAGTAACCCCGACCAAAGTCAAATGAGGTGTCATGGATTATAATTACATAGACACTTACCCCTTCCCCAATAAATAGCAACGTGTCAGCAACGCGTCTAAAGTGTTGGGAGCTCAAAATTCGCCACAAAATTGATGGCAAAATTTACCTTAAATTGTATTATGAAGGAGGATGTCATTTAAGACACGCTTTTGCAAAGAGAGAAATGCATGTTTGAACAGCAACCAGCAGGTACCCTTGAATTATAAGTCAAACAGGGTCTAAGTAAGGAAGCTGTGAAGTCCAGTTGAATAGCTCCTCGTCCATGATAAGATATGATCCAGGAAATGTTATATATTCCAAGGTATTTAACCAAAAGATTGGTTTACATCAAGGACTTATTTGACTGAAGCCTGACTCCTTAATTACCTTTGCAACACCCGATTTGACATTTAAATGAGTTGATACAAAAAAGGCACGTCAAAGCTGTTCCTCCCTTAAAGAGTGCTTTGTTAAAATTCAACAAATAAAATACAAATACAAAATTTCAAACTGAATTTCGTGAAAAGGAATTAAGAAAAACATAGGATGTGATAATAAAGTTTTGGAGATTAATATTACCTAGGTTTTCGCAACGATCTCCTGTATAATTGATATCGCATTGACATGTAAAGGTATCTCCATTTGATCGGCATATTCCATTATTTCTGCAGGGATTGGTGGCACACCTATCAGCTGAATAATGATTTAATATCAAAATATACGTACAGAGAGAGAGAGAGAGAAAGAGAAAGGGGGAGAGAGAGAGAGACAGAGTAATTAGTTGCTTGCAAACACCCGGTCTTGAGCTTAATGTACACTACAAATTTGGATAAAATAAATTGAAACATAACATTCTTGGGCACTTATCAGAAAGGAAAAGGGCAATTATCACAAGTAAAAAAAAATGACACTTTTTTTCCGGTGAGTTGAAATGGCATATTGGAAATTTCAATGCAGGCACAGAGCCGGGTTACAGTTAGGCCTGAGGATGGTCTGTTTTTGTTGTTGTTGTTGTTTTTGTTTGTTGGGGGATGTTGTTGTTAGACTATGTTTTAAGGCAATTCAGTAAAAATTGACTCTTTTTGTTGTTGTTGTTGGATAAAGTGGATCTCTAGTCCAACGCATCCTGTACCCCTTAATACAGGCATGCGGTACCTATACCATATCTATCACAAAACTATACAAAAAGTGCAAAGCCACATTCAACATTAGTAAAATGAGTGCATTCTTTGTAGAATCATGTTTTAAGGAAACATCATGTATATACATTATATCTCTTAATTAACAAACCCCACAGTCAGGATTTTTAAGGGGGGAGGGGTTTAACATTTTTAAATCAGGCCGAAATTTT
>BEXV01001852.1:17926-41996 GCA_003118195.1 Hemicentrotus pulcherrimus
AACCCCCCCTCTAGATCCGCTTCTGCAGTTCTGTGATTTCTTCTGTTTATGTGTTACTTATCACTGTATATATTCATTCACTATCATCAACTTTGTTTTGCACTTAGCAAGAGTATCGATATGGAAATATTGCCCCTGTAAAATGTTCAATAAATGTGATATAATCCACTGGATTGAGAATCAATGTGAGGAAAGTTAAAAATAATGATGTGTAAAAATTGCCCAGCATGTTTACAACTATCTTTTGCTCAATTATTGTATGTCCAACAAGAGTGACACTGCTCAATTTGTAGAAAAGATGATTGCAATTCGGTAGTGCAAGTAGTGCTTAAATTACCCTCAAGTTGGTTAGACACATTTTGTTGGGCAATTGTTTTACCTAACATTTTTACAGTGTATAATACACATTGAATATGTCTATCATTAGCTTACACTCTTGATATGCGATAACAAGAATTGTTCAAACACGTGTATGAAGACAGATCAAGTCGATATAAAGTGAGCTTTTGATGAAGTAGAAGTTTTCGTTATATCATTCCAGAACTGAAAATTCGATTAAGAGCGGATATACGCTTTCAAATTCATTTCTTTTTAAAATTCTTATAAATATGGCTAATATAGCCTTAATCTGATTTGAATTATAAACAAAATTAACAAATTTAACCACGTGGATTAAAAACAAACATACAACGGAAACGCTGGAATGAGACCATTAATAAGAAACAATTAATGTTGCGTTTAAACGGTTCGACTGCTGATACACTTACGTATTGTGCACAGTTCTCCAGTCCATGAATCTGTACATTGACATGAGGTCTGAGCTCCGGTGGCTGTTAATACGACTTCACATTGACCGCCATTTTGACAAGGGTTGTTGGAGCATGGATTCGCTGTAAAATAAAACAATATTTCATCAAAGTGTTTTATCATGGTTTTATACAAACAACATATTGGATAGTCTAAATAAAAAAAACTATGCATTTACTTGAAATCAGGTTTAAAATGGCGATACTGACCATGGATTGACTAGTTCACATCCCATAACCTTAGCCTAGGAATATAATTTGCTTCCCTGTAATTTGAACAAATTTTTCCAGTTAGATAAAAACATAATGAATTTTGTATGTATTACTTACTGTGGTACTTATTTACAATAAATGGCACACAACTGAAAATTACTAGGTTTTATCTAAAGCAAAATGTTGCCAGTGTGAAAACAGTAAAATACTTCATATTCATTATCCGTTAGCCAATAAAATGGTGAAGAAAAAGGTTTTTAAGGTTGATTGTGTACATCCTAGCTGCATACAAATTATTTGCAGGTATAGGCCTACAATTTAAACAAAACGAATTATCATCTCAATGAACTTACATTTTTTTAGGAATCAGATAACATTGGTATTCGATCAAGAACAGCAAGCGGGGTTATAAAACTGCACAAAATCGATTTCTTTCACAATTAAATATTTTTACGACATGTCTTTTTGGCAGTTCATTTCTACCGACGAAACTCCGTAAAAAGTAGGAATGTTTTACTCCCGCTCCCCCTTAGCTACGGTCATGTTTTGAGCGAAGACAAATCTTTGAACTACTTACGATATTGGCAATTCATGCCCACATATGTTGAAAGGCAGTTACAAGTGTATGTAAGAGTAGTTGCGTCATCCACACACGCTCCACCGTTAAGGCATGGTGCATTTTGACAGGCTAGTCCTTGAGAAAAAAATAATGGTTAACGTGAAAAATTAAAGATTTTAACGATAGACGCCAGTTTTAGTTTGTTTAATTCATTTACAAAAGGGATACATTCTTTTTGTCCATACCCTAAACAGTCTCCTGCCAACAAGTATAAGTCCTACATTTCATGTAATACTACACATGCAAAATAGAAGGTCAGCGGCGTAGAATATTTCGTAGCATACGATTGGGAGTAATGCTCCTTTTTTATCCGTCTGGTCAAAATATATCACCTTCTACAAGAGGGGAGCTTGAGGTTTTCTTTTTCTCTAAACAAGAATTTCAAAATATTTTCGGGAAAAGTATTTTTCGCTCACTGAGACCCTTTCCGATATGACACGGTAGCCGCTGCATATGTGAATACGATAATAGACTGTTGCGTTATTCGATATGTCAGTTGTTGGACACTTTAAAAGGATGATACCTTGAGATGAGATTCAACTGCTAATCCGCACCTAATAGCGCACACGCTCCGCTCCCTGGGGAATAATCCAACCTACATGTGTAGCACCATTTTGGATAAAACTTGAAAATTGAAAACTGAAACAAGCGCATATGTGCCAATTCAACCGCATTAACGTTCACATCCTACGGTATACCCATTCAAGCGAGTGGCAAATATAGATGAATTATTGTCAAAGGAGATAAGTGGTACGGTGGGACTCGAACCGCGAACCATGTGATCCACACTTTGGTGACGTATCCTATATATAGACAACAATTACACGTCTGCGAGTTAAATACGTGGCTCAAATATCGTAATGAAATAATAATAGAAAGCCTTTGATTACACCTAAGTTGACCGTTAGTTTCATTATGTTCTGTAGGTAGGTCCAATTTGGCATGCAAGAGGTGAAATCATGATATCGGTCAAAGTGAGTGATAGATTGGGAGACAACCTATCTCTTAAGATGGTGACAACTCTTTAGATCCTCTCACTGGCAGGGACCGGCCGATTGGAGTCCTTAAAGGCTAAGTACACTCCAAAAACAATTGCTTTTAATGGATGCAGAAGAATAAGAAAAGCAGAAACAACAAAAATCGAGTAAAATCGGATAACCAATGAGCAAGTTATGCATTTTTGAAAAAGTATGTAAAACTTGTGAACTTAGAAAACCACTACACAAATTGCGAATTTGGTTATCAGTTTGTGACGTCTATTTTTCAATTGCTTTATATATATATCTATATATATATATATGTATATACATATATATATATATTTTTATCCCATTATTTTCCCTTTTTATTCCCCCAAAACTTGTTTTCCCTGGTATGCCTTTGCCCAGGTTATATGATTTGTATAATATCGCGTGCAGGACATTCCACAAATTTTTCATGAGCTTTGAAGAGTTGATACTATTTCATGAAAATTGTATATTCATAATCATCAATTTTTATATGAATAGTTTATCAAAATTCACATTTTTCATGATATAACTGAAAAAAATACTCTATATAAGGGTATCCACACAAAATAATATTAATATCAATATAACTTATATGCTGGTGTGAGGAAATAAGATATTAGGGGGAAATGGGAATTTATATTATCAATATAAAGAAAACAATTCGTGAATAGTGAGGCAATGAGGTCACAGACTAATTAGTGAGTTGCCAATTTGTCTTGGGATTTTCAAAGTTTTTCATGTCATTAAAAATTCATAACTTTCTCATTAGTTTTACGATTTTGCTCAAACTTTTTTGTCATTGGTTTTGTCTGATTTGTCTGCTTTTATTTAAAGTAATTTTTTTTTTGGAGTGGACTTACCCTCTGAAATGTAAAGGCTAAATTTTGTTCTGAAAAGGATAAGATCTTACTGTCTTGGCAAAACGAGCCTACATATCCAGGTAAACAGTCGCATCGTACGAAGCTTCCTGTACTGGTGTCATGGACACACGTACCACCATTAACGCACGGGGAGTTAGGATTGCATCCGGCAGCTGTGTGAGAGAAAACAAATATGATTCAGGTACAGGACTTTAAAAAGAATTATTGTTATCATCATCATCAATCATAATTATGATTTGAAAAGTATTTGAAGAAATGGTATGCAAACTAACTAATTTTTGTTGTTGTTGATAATTGCTAAAAGCCTTCAAAGATCCAAAACCCAAATTAAAACTTATCTAGTGCTCCATGCCTACGATCATTTCTCTGGAACAATATTTAAACTTCTACTCATTTACCTATGCTGATTTTCTTTGTTAAATAGTTTTTAATTAGATTTATTTCTGTGAAGTCGCTTCGAGTTCTGAAAAAATGAGCACGTTGTTATAAATATGGTTTTGCCGATTAATCAAATAAGGTTTGTGTATATCTAGCTTTGCAACTAATAGAGTTTCAGTCTTTTTTGTATAGTCTTTTCAGCTATATTGCGAACTCTCTGATTCAGCAAATTCATATTCTTCTGTATTTCTTTAGATGTCTTTCGATTCTTCCAGGCTCAAATTTCTCTGATCAGTTTTGAGTTGTCTTGCTATCATTTTTTATTGCTCTATCTACCTGGGACAAAAAAAAGGACATTGATAACTTGTTTTGCAATTGGCCATGGTGTTTATTACTTGTAATATAGAAACTTTCAATCGTCATTAGACTTGTGGTATAACAAACATTTCAAATGAAAATAGTCTGTTTACTTCACATTGAACAACATTATCTGAAAAAATACAAACTGTAACGAAACATAATTAAACAGAGAGTTAACAGTCTAGATTGGGCTAGGCACCCGGCCGGGATTTGCAATTGATCATGATGACGTCATGAAAACCATCGCCCAAAGCCTTACGACAGTCGACCACAATTATTATAGTCCGCTGTCTCACGAGCGAAGGTAAAACTCTTCCTCCCGCCTGGCTCGGATTGTCCGGCTTAGGGTCAGGGAGGACTCCAATTTAAATCAAAATTAATCAAAGCAGGCCTCTGGCCTGAGACACGTAAGCTTCCTAATATCAACTTTCTTGCCTAGAACTGAGGATAACTAGAGGCCTTATTGGTCATCCTCAGCCTACAAACAAAGTGTAAACGGGGTGTAAACAATAATTGCATTAAAATTTTCCATCATTAGCTCGAAGACTGTTCTCTTGCTAACTGGTATGTTCGACAAGTCAAGTAGACCAAAAAATGATATGACTGACCTATGGAGCAATCATCTGAAGTCCAGGAATTCACACAAGAACAAACTCTGTTGGAGCCGTCGGAAGTCAGGGTACATATTCCGGCGTTCAGACACGGTGTTACTCTGCATGGGTCATCTGTAGAACAACACAGAGCATCAATCTTTGATTAATTTAGAGTTAGGATATAAACACTGCAAGCAATGGCGTAAGCATGGATGATGATGACGCCAAGGGCAAACAATGAAACTGCACGATCTCTGCCTACTTAACTGTGCGAGTAAGTGAAGGGATTGAGCCTCAGGTTTTTTTACCTTACAAACAGCAATTTCTAATGCAGTAAGTTACCTACACAAAATTTCAAAAGAGAGCACTGCAACGAGCGGTAGAGTTTGAATTATGAACACTGATAAGCGGGATTTTATCTCTTGATTCTGGAAAAATATAGTCGTAAATTGCAACAAAATATAAAATATGGCAATAGAATATATTTTAACTGTTATAGTGTTATAAAATGCACTTAATAGCAGGTGAAGAATTTTTAAGTAACCTGAGTGATGGAAAGTGTAAACAAATTAAGAAATAAGAAATCAGTGATTATTATTTCCCAATCATCATGAGGATCAACAGAGCCGATAATACACATAGATTGGCCAAAGTCGGTCTTAGTTTGACACAATGTGCTACATGCACCGTAATACGTCAAACTTACATAATCTATGGTTACTCATACATCTACGACTCTGAGCAACACTTTACAAGCATGCCCTCAAATGAATGCAGTTTCAAAATAACCATAGTAGTGATGTGTAACATTTGGTGTATAAAAAGATTTTGGCCATATAGGAGCACAGAAGAGAAAGAAACAGAGAGAGCGAAAGAAAGAAGGGAAGAGAAAGAGAGATATGGATAGAGAGAAACGGGCGTAGATGACGAACCGACAAAGAGATATGTAGGGAAGAAATGGTAAATTTCAGGTACAGAGCATAAGATTGTGTTATGGAGCCCGAACTTTGGTGACGAAGAAGAAAACATTTCAAAATGATTTTCAATATGAGTTAAAAGGATACTTCTATTGAAAAATACTCTTTATTACACGTGACAACTCCACCAACCATCGAATTGCAACAATAGAGGAAAATAAAAGAACAAACAGAAGAAAAGGGTTGGGGTTGGGTAGAAGGGAGAGGGGAGGTCGAAGGAAGGGTGACATAGTGATTATAAACACGTTATACAAATCATACATAATGAAAATTGCCTAACAATACAACGGCTAATGTTATGCTTTATTGATGTAACCCTTACTTTTCAGAAGATTACCCTTTGATGATTAAACTTAGTTATTCAGACAAAAACAAAATCTCTGTGGAAAGAGAATGAATTGTCCCCTATTCCGCTATTATTGTTTTCTACTTACCATACTGGCATCGATTCCCGGTGAATTGTGAGGAGCAAGTACACGTATGAAAGGTGTTTGTAACTTGCACACACGCACCTCCATTCTGACAAGGATCAAGAAGACACGACTTGGCTGGCAGTAATAAAGAAGTGGCAGCGACATGAAAATAACAATTACAATCACGATTAAAATAAGTGACCTAATAAAATGAAGAAGAAAAGGACCCAGTAATATTCCTATATCCTGTTTTTTCACAAATAATTCATTCATGCCATCAATTCATCACTATTCGTACAATCAAGTAAGAATACCAATGGCAAGAATGCTTAAACGATTGGAAGGAAGAAAATTTTTCCAAGAGCAATAAGAAAAGATTTTAAAAAAGATGAAATCGGTTTAATATATGTTTAGAATAACTTGCACGACACTATCAAAAATAGCTTACAGTATTTGATAACTTATGCAACTTTTTGCTTATGACAGGAACTCACTTATGATGGCCCATTGCATCCTATGATGACAATTTTTGTATGAAAAAGACCAAAATGAATGGACATTAAATTAAAAATACATCAAATCAATATGCAGAGAGTAGCTGGGAGGAAACCATTGAAGGTTCCTCATTTAGTACAAATATATATTTTACCGTCCTATTTATAAGTACTAGCCAAATTGATGCACAATCGTTTGATATTCATTTAAATATGAATGCTCCTCAGAAATCATATTAAAGTCCCTATTCATTTTTTTATTTGGGGGATTCTAGACAATTTAAAATGGGATGCTACACGGAGGCGCCCACAAGCATCAATTAGAATAGGAATCATGCATGGGAACCATTGTACGTGTGATAAAGAAAGAGACAGGGGTCGGGCCAACTGCAGTTCCTGAGAAGAAACGCAACAAGATATAATAAAAAGGGAGAATTAGACTATTTACCAAACGCGACAATAAGTTGTTAAAGGCAAATGTCCTGCGCTGTACACATCTTAGAATGGTTGTGTTATAAAACCGGTTATAATTCGATGACAATTATTATACAACACCACTTTTGCATTAGAAAACGATATAATGCTCAATTTACGAAGCAAAGAGGTAAGATCAATACTATTTTTAAAAAAAGAAAGAAAAAAAATATTTAAAAAAAATTTCTACTAACTTCTGAAAATCGTTGATAATATTTGAGTGCCTGTTCACGAAAACAAAAGAGTAAAACTCGAGCAGAAGTGGGCTCTACACTTTCGTGCTTGAATTTGAATGACGCCCGAATTCACATTCATGCGTGACAGCTTTAGCATGGAGTCTTGCTCCAATAACACTTTTCTTTTCATGAACAGGCACTCGGGTAAGCAGCATGTTTTAATTACAAAAAGTACACCCAATGACCAAAATCTATGCATTAGGTATGAACACTTACAAGTTTGGCACATGGGTCCGTAATATTCTGGGGCACAGGAACAAGTATAGGAGGGTGCTGAAAGACCTCCGTCAATAATATTGCAGACACCACTGTTTTCACACGGCCCAGAAAAACATGGCGATGCTAAATGAAGAATTGGAAAAGAGACTCTATGAAAAGTACGAAAGTTTGAGAACTTATCTCATGACCTACATAATATAAAGTTGTCGTTGAAAAAGGTGTCAAATCTGCGACAGTGGATTTTATTCACATAATCAAAAAAGTTAATACACTTTTTACAAACAAGTAGAGAGAAGTAATGAAGATGAATAAACAAACATTGCTCAATACAAAAAAGAAAACAGGTGCGCTTATTTGCGCTCGTGACAATATATATCGTTTCCCTGGTTGTAACCGGTGCTCGAGATACTCAACTACGATACCAGAGGAGGAGGATTGTGTTTATTTTTCCCGTAGCATTGGTATCATTCGATTATCATTATTATCTAGAAATATTGTCATATTATTGCTATCATATCATTAGTATCCTAGATATATTAATGGATAACGTCCGTCCCATGCATCATGTACTTGATTCCCGTCTGAAAGTGCTGAAAGGTTGCCCCTTCTCACACTGGAAAAAGGGCTATGTCACTACCTATACAACACAATGGTTAAGCATACTGTAATCCATACCAAAATGGTGCCTCTTATACAAAATAAAAGGTACATGTATACACCTATTCAAGAATCACACCGAAAAATGTTCATACTTCATTGAGAAGAAAATACGTATAATAGTCATGATTACAAGAATACCAACAATATAAGTCCTGCAGCATGGTGTTGAATATTTAAGGAATTGTGCAAAATGTCATGAAATCACGAGAATTGGCATAAAGATTTTCAATTATTCTGCATATCAGGACATCAAAAATTCGGTCCCTGTGGCCCGCGGTGCCCATTTAAATAAGAACGGCCACCGCAAAGGTATGTGATCCCGACAGTTTATTTGTTTGTTTATTTATTTTAGGACGGTGGCATACTTCAGCCAAAGGCTGTTCTTCAGCATCGCCGTGTTCGATTAAACTCTAAATTCAATTTCAATACACAGTGCGTCTCAGAAAAATGAAACCCAGAATGATCGATGTTTTATCACAACTTCATCACAATTTCAATTAATAAATGACACATATTTGTAAAGCTTAGATCCTCTTCTTTGATTTGATGCAACTCATATGATGCATATTTCACGCATGAGTGATGAAAAGGAATTTGAAGAGAGGGTACCAAAAAGTCATTTGTAGGGCGGTATCTGAATCTCAAAGAGAAAATCACAGTTTAAAAAAGTTCATTTTTTGCCCTTTAATATGAAACCTCAATCAGGAAAAAATAGCCTGGAATAACAAGGTTCTGTTTGTTTAAAGTAATGCTTGCATTTCCACAGTTTGATTAAACGAATTCGTTTTCACTGGATGCCTGCCGTAGTAACATACAGAGTTGACAAAATACCGTTTCGTTGACGATCAGCCATGCACAAAGAACACGAAAGACTTGATGCACTTGTGGCAATTATTTTATCATTTCGTGTACAAAACAAGAAGAAAATAACACCGTTTAACGAAAGACAAGATTACAACCTTAAGAATTCCAATAGATGCCACAATAAATACATAATTTAATGGCGACCTGTTCTAACTAAATCAAATGATAAGAGAAAGCAGTATAATACCGAATTGACATGTAACTCCTAGATATCCGGTAAGGCAGGTGCAGTCAAAGCTTTGGTCCTGGTTAGTTGATGTACATACTCCTCCAGACTGGCATGGGTTTCTGGTTACATAACACGGAATCTCTGTAAACGTATCAACGAAAAATGGTTGACTAGGTATAAAAGTTACATCAGAAAATAATAGAGAAACGGCAGTGGTCTGACCAACCAATATCAGACAACTAATGAATAGATGTAAAAATTACACAGAAATTAAAAACACTTTTTATACGTTCATTATCGGTCGTTTTAACCCTATTTTAACTGGGCTATTTCAGACTGGGTTTTTACTGGGGGGGGGGATCAATTTGACCCCCTCCCCCTAAGCTCTCGGCCGTTTCAGTGCCGATCGCCGCGAAAATTTGCATACATGTCAAGTGAAGTGTATAGAATACTATGATAATTTCAATTTTTCGAAAAATTCACTCATTTGCATTTTTGCTCATTTTTGCCCATAAATCATACATTATTCATATTTAAGCATTTTTTTTCACTACATATATTTGTTAGACCATTAGGAACAATAATGCAACCCCAAAACTGGAAGAGCTAGGTTATTCTTTATGTTATCTCTTGTTTTGATAATTTCTCATGAATTTCACTGTTTTCTAACTTATGTATTTATTGTTTTTGTTGTTTTATTTCATTTATAGCTATAATTCAACTATTTTGACCCCAAAACAAACACCTAAACTTTAAACAAGACTAAATAACCGATGTTACATTTCCATATGTTTTGTACACAAATCACAAAAATGAGCAATTTTCGGGCTGACATTCAAACATAAAAGGTCACGTGACTTTGTAACTATACATTCGATTTTTGAAAAAAATCGTTTTAAAAGATGCGTAAGACTCGAAAGGAAAAAGTCATGAAAGGAAAATTATATTTCTGCCGCGGTTTCGGAGTAGTCGCCAAAATTCTTCGGGGGGGGGGTCAAATTGACCCCCCCCCCCAGTTAACATAGGGTTCACCATAAAAGATGTTTTAAAGACTGAAGGTAGTATGACGTCCAACCCAAAGATCTCAGCCATTGAGCGATCGATCGCCACGAAATTTTACTTCTGTTTAAATATCCAGAGAAAAAAAAACATCCTGATTATTATTTCATCATTTAGATAATATGTAAATGTCTTCTATATTATCTAGGTTATGCGACGTCCAAGCTATAACAGTATTCTAACCACTGAGGGGGCTAACCCATTAGGTTTGTTAGGTTTATGAGCACACATCATTGGTTGCTATTCAATTAGACTTATTATTACCAAAGCTAGCAATAGGAACTAAGAGAGAATTGTATATATCATTAAAATATGATGAAACTGCATCATCCTACATTACACTTCCTATCAAAATAGTCATCTTTGTTTGTGTTGATATGAAGAAGGCAGGTCTTAGTTAACATAATTGAAATTTTAGCTCATATGAAAGTGTTAACTCCATATCGCTGTAACGTGTTTTTTTTTCTTTCATAGAAATGCAATGAATTTGCAATTTAGATATGATATTAAACATATTTGCGGGCAGTTTTATAGAAAGTTTCAAGGGTCATACGTGATCTAAACAGTACTTATTATATAATAAGAAATATATTTTTGGCGCAGTTCATGATCTTGAAAAAAATCTTTAAAAATCACATTTTCCGCCTAAATCATCATCAATCCTACAGAAAGAGATATTATCTTGGAAATTCTTTATTCTCTCTTAGATGGAACCTCACACAATATGAAATGAGTTTCTATTATCAATTTATCTTCAAAATTGTTAAATATAAGATATACATAGCGGCCATTTTTAAAAGTAGCCACTTCGGTTATGAAACTGCGCTTCCAGCGGGCCCTGCATAATTATTACTCCCCTTCCCCAATCTAATATGCTGAGCGCCTAGCTAGAAGGCAGAAGGTCCCATTGTTATAAGTCTTTGGTATGACTCAGCCGGGGTTCGAACCCACGACCTCCCGTTCATGAGGCGGGCGCTCTTACCACTGAGCCACCATGCCCGGTAACGTTATTTTTCTGCGGCACAGATTGGGGTTAAGTGCGTGTTGAGCATAATTATATGGGAAAGTTTGGGTTTAGGGTTAGGGTAAGGGTTAAATCAAGACCCCTTAAAAAAAAAAGCCCCAATCTGTGCCGCAGAAAAAAATAACGCTGCCCGGTACTGCAAACCAAAAATTGATTCTTTGTGATTCAATGATTATTCTTAACGATTGATTTTTTTGTCATAAATCTTTGATTTGTTGTCGTAAATTATAGTGAATTGGACGGGCCCATCTTGACCGGCTCCATTCACCAAATGTATTTCTATTTTCATGCTGAAATACGATGTATCTGGAGTTTCCGTAATAACGGAAATGAAGAAAAAATGTTTCACCTGTCAAAATACTTACCAGTTTCACAAACGCTACCAGTATATCCCGCCAGGCATTGGCAAGATTGGAAGGTACCATCCGCATTGGACAGGCAATTTCCTCCATTCATACATGGGTTCGTCGGTGAGCATGCACCTAGAAAAAAAAGTTTTTCAGCAAAAATGTAAATTTTGCATGACACCTAATTACAAATAGGCGCTCTCGATTAGCCTAGAAACAATTGAATACATATAAACATGAATTCTAGTTAGGTTTAATAGGGAGTGGGGTTGTTGGGAAGTACCACAGGCGTATGGAGGTTAGTCAGTGTGAGGTGCGCTGGCTTTACTCAGTCAACGGAAACCAACAAATGGGTGGAAACTAAGGTTCCGTCGGAGAGTATCGTAAGACCCCTTCGAGTTTTTTTAACACGGCGTATGTATATGTACACAGGCCGTGATAAATGTGTATGCATACATACACGCACCCCCACACATATATATAATACATTTATTTCTTTTATTTCTATTCATACAGGGGTTAT
This sequence comes from Hemicentrotus pulcherrimus, assembly GCA_003118195.1. Classification (NCBI taxonomy): domain Eukaryota; kingdom Metazoa; phylum Echinodermata; class Echinoidea; order Camarodonta; family Strongylocentrotidae; genus Hemicentrotus; species Hemicentrotus pulcherrimus. The sequence goes on from BEXV01001852.1 coordinate 30,246, forward strand.
TTACAAACGTAAATGTACAATGATAATAATGTATGAACAAATCTTTTAGATAAGAGAGAGAGAGAGAGAGAGACTGATTTAAAGACCCTATCCGATGAATATTCAACTCGATATAAATGGAAATTTAATGAATGTAGAATACAAATATAAAGGAATAACAAGTATTTACCCTTTCATTATTGCACAAAAGCAAATCAAAACCTCATTTCCCGCACCCCTCCAAATGATGGGGCAAGAGGGGCAAATTTTTGCCGAAGTTACAGTGCCGATATAACATGAGGACCCCATCGGTTCACCTATATAGCTGAGGCAACGAGCCCAGCTTATTTAATGCAAAGTCATTGTGAATATGCGTACTCCACATAATATGATGTGTAGTTTTTAGGTCGACAACTTCCGATTTTCAAAGCTTTGGATTTTAAGTTTTCAGAGAGCTGATACTCCTCCGACAGACACTTAAATGGCATATAATTGATATTATTGCAATATAAGGCTTATAAGCTTTCCGTTGATATATAAATCATCCATTTATTTTTTCAGTTCGGATTTGGTCCTTAAGTTTATAAGGCGGTGAAACTTATTGGAATATGCAGATTTTAATCCCGAGAAATTTTTTTCTAAAATGTAACTCTTCAATTGATTAAGTAGCATAATTAACACCTTACTAAGTATTACACCAGTCACACCAATCAGACCAACGCAACACCGTCAACAGACCAAACACAGAATAAAAATACCCTGAATGGACAAGGGTATGGAAGTAGGTTTTTTAGAGTCAGTATACTGGTGTTAATGAGTTATCAACTCAATCAAATGAATTATAAAATACTAATAATTGTCACGCTTACGGTTCCGTATAAATTGCTGCTCAGTTATAGTCATTAAGTTACAAAAGAAAGGACAGAAGAAATTAATTCGTTTTACAGATTTTACACGGTGTTTAATTTTAATGCGGTGTTTGGCATCCGTTTTCCAGATGCTGATTATGCATAAAACGATGTACTCGTAAGTACATATGCAATTGGTGCTTATGTGGATAAAGTCTGCCCCCATGACAAACTTTGACCAATCTTGGGTCCTCTGCATTTTTGGTTGAACTTGCCTAAAATTTGCCTAGATTTTAAATTAATAAATAATTGGTTATATTTTCTATTGGTACAATCAATTGTCCAATTAATTTTACCCCAAAACACATTAACAAAGTCCAGTACTGCTCAATAAATAGCGTAAAAAAATAAATTTGAATCTCAAGGAAAAATTTGCTATACTCTTAAAAAAGCTCAAATTTTCTTTTGCAGTGATTGCCTGAAAATCGTCAAAATTTACCCAACTGATATTGAGTAAATGAAATGTTATGTTCTTGGGCAAAATTTGCCCAATTTTCCCACTTATTTCCCTAACCTGGCTGGATCAAAAAGTATAGTAAACAGTTTTTGCCGTATAGCCATTTACTATCTTCCGGTTGTTTCTATGAGTCTTAATGTAGCATAATTTCTATCATAATTTAACATAACCTGACTTATCCTTACATATCTTATCATAATTTAACATAACCCGACCTATCTTGACCTATCCTTTCAAAACTTAACATAACCTGGCCTATCCTATCCTTTCCTATCATATCTTAATATAACCTAACCTATCCTAACCAATGCTATCATAACTCAACACATCTTGACCTATCCTAACCTATATCCCAACCTATAATACCTAACCATCTACATTGTATTTATATCAGTTGCAAGCTTCTATATTCCAAGTTTCTATATGCCTTATAAAAGTTATGATGTGTTTGGTGTAATAAAGTTATCAGGCCTGCCCCAATTAACATGCAAATACCATGAATATTCATATATCTGTTGGATATCATATTAGTTCAGTACCTCTTGTATACATTTGCCTAGCGTCCCCTCGGTACAAGGGCTATAGGACTAAATGTTTGGCTACATGTTTAAAAAAACAAAACAAAAATTCTGGGACAATATTTGCCCAATACAGAGTTAAATATTGAGCCATATTTATACTACTAAACTTAATTGGTATCTAATGAGCAAACGAACGACCGAATTTGTTAGCCTTATCCATTGCTTTTCTTTTAACCTCGTATATGGATTGGTTAGTAATTTTTTTGATCAACATTTATTTACTCTGCCATCAATAATGGTCTTCAGTGGTACCTTGGTACCTAACCAAACTCTCAATGGAAAGTATAATGGACAATCCTCTTACAGCGTTACCGGTAAATATTCTTTCTACAGCTACAGGAAGTGTTCAGCTTGGGGTTCGCTTTCCCAAACACCCTATAAAATTGAAGATATCTATGATCTCATTTAATATATTAAATATTGTCTAATCTTCCTTTGCATGGAAAATATTTTATTTCGGAAAGGATATTGTAACTCAATTACACTATTCATCTGATAATACTCACCAACTTCGCACCTTGGTCCAGCCCACACCCCTACACATGCACATGAGTACGAAGTAGCTGTAGTGCCGACGGTTACAGAGCCACTGCAGAATCCACCGTTCAAACACGGGTTGGAGTTGCACGGCTCAACTATTTATGAAGACAAAGAACGTGAAAAACCCATATATTTTAACAAAAACATTTTTGCAGTACAGTAATAGAAGGAAAAATTTTCCATGATTTCATGGCCGTAATTTAATGGAAGAACGTTAAACGCATGTTTAAAATTTTAAAATATTCTCATTGACTTTTCTAACCAATGTGTACAATAAGGTTTATCATTACGGGGTCTATACTACTGGATACACGAAATATTTGTGTAATAACGTAGGTCTGAAAAAAACTAAGACAAGAAATAAATATAATAATATTGTTCTTGATCGAGGTAATGAGAATCTATATAAACATGGAATAGCCCAATTGTAACGGTTATCAGTGGAAATTATCGTGCGGTACATGATGTAGAATGTTCAGGCTTTAACAAAAGACGTAGGGTAATAAATGAATTGAATTCTACCTGCTTGACATCTTTCTCCAATGTAGGGATTAATACAATTACAGACGTAATTAGAAAATCCCACGTTGGTGCAAGAACCTCCAAATAGACATGGATTACTAGTACATGGAAAAGCTAAAAGAAAATATGAAAGACACAAATTAATCAATACCAATTATTCTTCGGGAGTATGTATCAAATCTTTTATAATTTCAAATTCATGACAATGCAATATGGAGTATTTCCAGAACATAAATCATCATTAAAAATGACAGATTTTTAGCAATCAGCCATGTGCAATACTGATATAAAAAGTTTATACAAAATAATTGCAGATAGACTGAGACACGATGTACATTAAACAAAATGTACAACTTTATTGTAGAATATCAGCTCCATGTTAGCTTGACCGTAACGGTCGGGTTAAGCCCCAGAGCCCACGAAACAGATGACAATCTCGGATCGATTTCACCCGACCTATCGCATGTATATACCAAACTTTTTCAGTAGGAAATGGGATGAGCATTAAACATTTTTTTTTTAAACACCCACACGCACACGAGTGCATGAGCACATATGATAACAATTTATGTTGAGATTGGTTGTCAGATGACCCTAAAATTTGGAAGATAATTTGTTTCTCCTTAAGGCCAAGAAATAATTTTGTCGGAATGTAGAGGTATGCCTGTGCATAACAAAAGTGCTCCACCTAATTTGAACTTACCAATCTCGCAATTGGATCCATAGTACATGTTTGCTGGACAGGAGCACTGAACAGTGGGAGCACTGACCGTGCCGGCTACAGGAAACATGTATGAACACGTTCCACCGTTCTGACATGGATTGTTAGTCATGTGACAGGGATCCTCTGAAGAAAAAATTAGAACAATGTCGGTGAAACATCAGAGCCTTATGCATACACATAATTTGTTTCTTCTAATTCGAGTACATGTATATTTCGTCAGGAAGAAAAGTATGGTAACTTTTTTTGTATAAAGGAATTGTCCAAAAAACAGATGATCGTCATTACAATCTTTTTCTTTCAAAAAGTAAAACAATTTTTGGGGGTAATGGTAAACATACTATCAATCACAATGCCTTGCGGACAAATTTACCCTCATGCCAACTGCTTCAAACTTTATGAGTTCGTAGGGGTCGAAAATAGATTTCTTCCTTTCCTGATTTGAGTAGGGTGTATATTTGTACCAGGGAGTTTGCTGAGTAATAAAGATGCCATGGAAGCTCCTTATTGGTTGGTTGCGCTTTGCATTTATCAGGTGACTTATTTTAAGAATAAAAAAGTAGATATGGTATACAAGATAAAAGTATTTGTGAGGCTGTGAATGAATGAAATTATAAACTTTATGAAGATGCTATGATAGATTCCATGATTTAGAAGGCCTGACTAACACTTAGAACATCAAAAGCCTAAAGCTAGCACTCCAACAAACTTACCATATGCGCATGTGATTCCAATGTATGGTGAAGAGCAAGTACACTGGTAGGAGAAGGGAGCAACTGTCCCAATATTAGTACAACTACCTCGTCCATTGCACGGGTCGTTGGTACATGGTAATGCTGCATTAGCAATAAACAAGTTTTACATGTAATAAGTCATGCATGAAAAATATCTAAGGTATCGAAGTTGAGTTGGTTACCACACTTGACCTGAAGTGCAAAGGTCGTCAGTTGAATAAAAAGGGAATGCATTTAATTTGCATTATTTCTCAGTCTCCTTGCAGATGATAAAATTAATAAACCGAAAATATGGGGCTACATATTCCATTGTGATTTATTCGTTATTTTCAGCGTGTCCTAAATGGTGACTGGCTGAATGTTCCCAAGAGAGTTGAGAAAGGACATACATTGTTTGGGGGCAAGCCTGATTCTGACGACTAGAGTAATGGTTTATCTGCATAGTGCATATATCAAAACGGTGGAAATTTGAAGGTTTCTGAGGACTTGATGCTGGAGCCATTGATATTAAAAGCTAAAGTGAATTACAGTGTGATCTCGTTTGTAGTGAAAAGTATACCAAAGCTGTTATCCATGAAATAAACATATGTAACAGGTTGGAAACAATAGATGGATTATCTACATAATGTGGTGACCAAATGATTAGGAATATCTAAACAATACCTTTATTCGTTCATTATTTACATGTACACTCAATGAAGGAAAGTGAAAAAAATGAACAGCAGATATTTTTTTATCAGGTGAAATCGCAGATATCTTCCGAAGCGATCGTATCATCGTATTTGGTATTAAATGGCTCCTTGAATAACTTACCATTGCCACAAAATACTCCATAATAACCAGAAGTGCAGACACAAGAATCGAACCCTCCAGTGCCAGGATTGGTTATACAATTGCCGTTATTCGCACACTGGATATTTGTACATCCATACGCTATATAGAGCATGATTTGAAGGATTAAACGACATGAGATTAGTGAAACATCGATAGTACTGACGACCACTAAACGGCTTCAATACCGTGTCATGATTATCAGTGATTGCACACGTTGTTGGCAGTATTGCTTGACGCGTCATGGAAGAAATACAGTTGAGAGAAAGTGAAGGATGTAAACAAAGTGTTGAATCTCTGAAGCATGCACTCATTGTCCTCATCATCAATGATAAATCATCATCATCATGAATACTAACGCACTCAAAATGCAAGAGGATTGCTTTTTTTGTGTGATTTCATGAACTGTCTTTGCAATTCCCTTTTGGTAGTTTTGCAAATTTGTAACATTTACAAACACCCAAATAGACACACGTAAAACGTAGGCCTGCACATTCTATCCATAAACAATAATATTCAATAAATTAAATTCAATAAAGATTTATAAAAACATGACAAGCAGGATTTCCTAAATTATACTGACTTAATAATTAAACACTCATTGTATTTCTTTGACCTAAATGAATAAAAAACAAATGGCCCATTATTCTATCAAATTAAGAAGAAGAAGAAGAAGAAGAAGAAGAAGAAGAAGAAGAAGAAGAAGAAACAGGTACTGAAGCCAAATGGCACCCCGGGCAAAATTATAATAACGCCCTTTGTACTCACGCGTAGTGCAGATGGGTCCTGTCCAAAACTGGTCCAGTGCACAAGTACAGGTAAAAGTGGACCCGTTGGTGTCAAACGAAGGATTACAGGTCCCTGAATTTTGGCAAGGGTTAACTGGCACACATGGATCATCTAAGAAACAAATACAAAACATGAAATTACGGATATAAATATATATATATATATATATATACTGTACGTCCAAGTAAAAGATAACGTTAATTGTGAGAAAAGTATGAGCTATATAAAATAGCTTCTTGCTTTCAATAAAGTAGAAGTAATATGCTTTCAACTAACGCTATGATTGCATTAATCCATACATGCTTTACCGAGTAAAGTTAATTGAAAAATATCATGTCGAATTGCATTTGTGCCAGAGTTAGGTAGGCCTACCATGTTGAAAGACATAAATCCTATTTTATATGACACGCTAAAATGCTTAAAAGAAAAAAAAACACACCCTAAAAGCAGATTTTAGAGCCTTTTGGAATGAAACACTCCCATTCATATGCATGCTTGGAAAATGATACATAGCCGCCTAATAATCATATGACATATACATACACCTGTACATACAATCTGGAATAATATATCATCTCACCATATTCACAATTGCTCCCGATGAATCCGAAAGGGCAAGTACATTGATATGCCTGTGTCGCTCCTATTTGAAAACACGTTCCACCATTCTGACATAGCTGTGCATCAATGCATGGGTGAACTGTGGAAAGAAAAGGGGCATCAAAATTGGGTATTAAAGTTGTTATATCACATATATATATATATATGTATCTGAATCCATGAACACACGACAAGCGGATCCAGGATTTGGGAATACGGGGTTCACACCTCCAATCGGCGCACATTAAAATCAGTATATTGGTGCCAACACGGTTTGGGAAATCATAAATAAAAGGAGGGTAACATCCGATGGAGTTCATGCAATTTTCGCGCCTTTCAATGTACTTTTGTCAACAGAGAGTAAAAAAGGAAAAAGCGCTGATATGAGTTGATGCTTTGTGCGGATATGGAGAGACTGGCGCCTCCCTCCTCCAACTATTTCTGTCGCCATGATCGTTACAAGACGCTATTTAAAGATCTATGCATATGATAGTATGGATGTGGCGGCACTAACGTATACACCTCTTCGTGGCGGGACTTGAATCGCAAACCATGTGATCCACGGTCCCGTGGCGTATCCACTAGAACACGAAACCATTGCATCATATCTCCCTTCTTCCAACCCCAATCCTGAATATGCTACCGTATAATATAAATTAAATTCTCCGAACTTTCTGTAGAGTTTGGTATAAACCATGAAAATTTGTTAACGACGTTGGTGGCATTACCGGTTTCACAAAATTGGCCCGTGATGTAGGGATTTGTGGTAGAACAGACGGCTGTGAAAATACTGGTTACACTGCAGGTACAGGTATTCATACAAGGTTCGGGCAAACATGGGTCATCTAAAAGAACAAAAGGAATGTAAACAAAAATGCCATTAACTTGTGGAAATATGAAAAATGTCAATTCGTTAATCTTCTTACATTTTCTGTTTGAAGATCTTTAAGTAATGTAGCTCTGTATATATTTGTTTGTAAACACAATGCATTAACGAAAAATTATAATCGATAAGTCAACTCTAAAGACTTTTGTTTTTACAGGTCCAAAACTGTGGAATTCTCTTTTAAATTATATTATACAGTGTAATTCGATCCAAATTTTCACAAGGAGACTTCAAAGCTTTCTTCTGAATAGTTACTAGGCTATTGCATTCCCCAATCAAATATAATTTGTAGTGTGACTTTATGCAACTTTGATTGTTTCTATATAAACATGCATGTATAATAATTACTTTTACAGGGGGACTTACACCCTACAAGCTCTGCTTTTTAGTAGGCCCTCCTTCCCTTTCAATTTCATGTTTATTTTTTGTTGTATGTATTGTATTGTGCAAATTGATTTATATGTATATAAATATGTGAATATGTTAAAAATGTACCATCATTGTTAATATGAACGATTGAAAGAGGAAAAATAAATGAATTGAATTGAATTGAATTAATATAAAGTTGGTTTTACTAGAAGCAGAAAATGAGAGGAACAGGTCATTGAAGTTTGAGCAAAATCAAGATTAGAAATAAGAAAGTCATGAATTTTTGAAGATGCGATCAAACAAACAAAAATTGGTATCTTGCGAGATTCCTCCCATTTGCTCTGTACTTAAAGACAATTCAGAAATGTGCATTGTTCCTAAAGAAAATGTTCAATCATAAATGCAGACTACGTTGCAAATATTTGTCTATACAAAAACCGAATGAAACAAATCTTTTCAGTCATCAATAACTACGAAAATAAAAGTTTATGAAATTTCCGTACAAAGCAAACTAGAGAGGAACTGGCAAGATACGTCATTGTGTTTCCAATTTGTGTTTCACTGAAGACGGTTTTAAAAATTCGTAGCCTATCTACTTTTAATCGGATGTTGCTCAAACGTTTACTAATTCGTTGCTCTCGTTTTTTCTGCTTGTATCAATACATGTACCAGCTAATGTTTAGGCCGGACATCCAATTTTATCATGCTGCAATTCGTACTTTTGAAAACATTGGAAATCCAGATTAGTGGGAATCAATGAAATAGCCGTTCATTACATGCCTTTAATTCGTCACATAGTAATCCACTGTCCAATAATCCTTCAGATCGAGATTACTTATACGAACACTGATCATCAGTGTTTTTAACACACATGGTAACACAATATATTAGTGGGAAACTTACCACATATAATTATAATAATAACACATACACAATTTATAACAAGATTTAGATCAAAGGAGGAAAGTGTGATTGTTTTTATAATTCACAGTAGCTGTAAATCAGATACGTCTTCAATATTACGATTGGGTGGACACAATACAGTGTTTAAGATGTTTTAAGTTTTTTATTAACTCTGTACCGAAAACATATAGGTTTATAAGAAATAAACAGTCATCCGCTGATTAAATTCTAGTAAGAAAAAACAAACATCTTAAACACATCTTAAATACTATACTGCTGAACTAAGAGAAAGGAAGATTTTTCTTAACCAAATAATGATAAATGATATAACGAAGACTTGGTTTCGAATGATATCAGGACAGGAGACAGGAGTGAAGTATATAATATAAGCATATTGGACCCAAAATAAAAGTATCAATCATGTTTAAAATAGCTCAACCATTGTGTTCTTGATATAAAGGTATTGTGGTCTTACCGATATTGCAGAAAGTTCCAAGAAAACCGGGGAAGCACGTGCATGCAGCCGCACCATTTTGAACGCTACATGCGCCGTTACCATTGCACGGGTCGATAGTACAGGGTAAGGCTATAAAACAAAAATCAAACAAGAATGAAAACATTTTCACGTACAGCCATGAAGAACCAAAAAGAAGAAAAAAAATAAGCTTCTCTGGCAAATGTTATCTCGCTATAACTCTGTTTTAAGGAAAAACAAGGGGCTGTGGAAATTCCATCTGGTTTGATGTATATAACATTCCATGATAAAAGATACTATAACAGGAACATGACGAATAACAGATGATGACCTCTCTTCCAATTATATATGATCGCATTATTCAGTGGTACTCAAAACCGTTCAAGACAGGAAAATACAATACTATTTGGTCGAGAATATTATACTAGTTGGTCGAAACAACAATCAACAATCAAACAAACAAGCAACAAAAATATAAACAATGATCAAAAACAGGCACTCATAAATATATTTGTAATCATGTTGATGATTTCGTGAAACAAAATGATTATGTACCATGTGAAATAAAAGCAAAATAAAAAATATAATAGATTATAATTTCAATCGAGATTATAAATACGATACACATTGGAAGTGGAGGGGAGGGGGGGGGGGGGGGGAAAGGATAAATTTGATTAGATGCAATTAGTTCAGAACAATAGTATGTAAAACTTGACATGTATAACGTGAAGGTCAATGAGAGGAGGGAAATAAAAACAGACGTTTGTTCAATGTGAGGATGAAAAGCACCTGCGATGAAAAAAGAGAAAAAAATAACAAGATTAAGATAATTTTTTTATGATAGGTGATAACATTAAGATATGCAAATGATTTAATGAACAGATCCAATAGTTAAACAGTTTTTATGTTATCGTGATTTTTTAAATATCAGATCAATTTTAACAGACAGTCATACATTAAGGCTTCCTGTGCTCTTATGTCTTTGGTGTTCTATTTCGTTCATTTTTATTTCCGTTTCGTACAGGATCACATATCCACCATTCTACTGTACAGCTTTCGTTGCAGCAGTGCCTCAAACCTCTGCAATGATTCTGTCACGAAGATATTGAGTGTTATGAGGAGTGGTGTCCCCTTGCTCTTATAAACTGACAAACTATATTGCTTTGTAAAAACTAATCTTTAAATAAAAACGAAAAATGCTATACATAGATTAAATTGTGTCCTTATTATAATGTATGCATTATTTGCCTTGAACGAAATGTCAATTTTACGTATTAGGCCAAATAACAAAAATAACGTGTGTCTCGTCCGGACTTTAAAAAGGCAGGGCATTACTATTTTGCAAGTTTTTGCTATTTTTTCCAAGATGACAACATGTTCATTATAGCTGGCCAAGCCTATTTACTCACATATATTGTGCTTTGTGTGAGTATACTAATACAATGTATGACCAAAAAAAAACATTATAGTAAAAATAATAGTAATAAAAGGGAGGCGGGCGCCGACGAGAAACACTTAATATTTATTATTTGGCCTTACACATTCTCCTTGCTCAATCGTATGTCTTTCTAACATTTTGATTAAGATATCATAATAAGTATGATTTGTACTCCCACATGTTGATGAACACCCAACATGATTCCCTTCCTTACATTAATCTATTCACAACTAAGAGTAACTAGTTAATTTAGTTGTTGTATTCTTTCAAATCTTTATTCGAGTAACTGATAATTTGAAATTCGAAAGTAAATCACGATATTGACATATTTTCAAGTTTTCTCCTGAAAATAAGACACTTGAAGAAACTATTCTAGAAATTTTAGGCTAATTTTCCCTAAAGTGACGTGATTTTACTCGAACGTTTAGAGCCGCGGCAATCCATTTGTATTATTGGGTTTCCGACAACTGGACTAAATCATATGGGTACTGCGTGATTCATTGATCGTGTTTAAAGTACCAAATAAACGAATGCAATAATGATCTTTCCAGACGATGTGCATTCAAATACAAACAGAAAATAAGTGGCGGACCAAAAACTTTGGTTTACATTTGCATGTCACCCTGTGTAAATTACAAATGAGTACAAAACAAATATATGTTAATTTGTCATGAACTTACCTATGGTGCAAAATGGACCTTCCCACAGATTATTACACTGGCACGTATAGGTGTCGCTTCCATCGACACAGGTAGCTCCATTTTCACACAAATTAGATACGCAGTCATCAACGTCTATCGGAAGACACATAGCATTTAACAGATTTATTCATCATATCAAAAGATGACATGCCATAACGGCCGCCTGTAATTCACTCAAATTGTGTAATGATGCAAAAGAGGATTATGAAAGGCTTAATCTACCCTCCCTTCAACCAAGAGGAATTGAGCTTGACAAGAAATTTGCCCACTCGCTACTGAAGCCTCGACACAGAGACTTACGTGTACCCCCCCCCCCC
>BEXV01001852.1:61464-88115 GCA_003118195.1 Hemicentrotus pulcherrimus
GGGGGGGGGGGGGGGGCGGGCCACAATGGTTAGTTTTTGCCAAAAGGTCGCCCAAATGACCAAAAAGTCGGAATAAGGGTTTATATTATTTGTATTTTTGGGATCAGCACAAAACTTCTACATCAGGTAAGCTACCCCACCAAAAATTATAATTAAATCCCCTTATCTGCTACAGTATAGCAAAGCCACATCTAATACATCACGTGAAATTGACTAAACACCGGTGTCACTGAAAGTGGCACCTAGCTTCACCACCATCTCAATAGTTATGATAACATCTTAATAATCGGCATTAATGCAACTTAGAAATTCCTTTGAAAGAAAAAGTTAAGAAACAAGACAAAGTAAAAAGTATATATGAAATCAAACCACATCTCACATTTGTTAATAATGAGCAAAAAGTAATGAGAAATGTAATGAGACAGTATCCGCTAACAATGTACTTCCACGATATCTGCGTGATTTTAACTAACGAAGGTATGGGGGAGGGTCTAGTCAATTTCATGACACTAAGAGTTTCGACAATATTTTACCCTTGAGTGAGCACTGGCTGATTTTGAAAAACTTGCGAAAATTTGTTTGCGCCAAAATAAAAAAAGTCGTGAATTGCATAATGGTGCAAATCAAGCGATTATTGCATGTGCTTCATCTTTCTTATTATAGATCTCACCATTACCTTTCATCTAATGCATATCCCTCTGCTGTCACCACTCTTAACAAAGGAGATGTTGATGGTGATAATAGGGTAGCATGAATAGACATGAGTGCACAATACAATATATATTCATACTCAGTCATTTTTTTTCCTGATTGACTATATAATGAATTACACCTTTTCATACTAGACAGATACACAATGGCTTTCATCGTAAATTCATGAAAATGAGAAATGAATATGCATTGATGAGATCAATCAAACATCACTTTTAGTGTGATATGTGAAACCAAATAGATTTAACAAATTGCTTGTGTACAGGTGCAGAGTGTAATCTTGCATGTTTGGTTCTTCATGTTTCTTAAAGGTAATACGGTAGTCAAAGTCTAGGTATGGGGTCATAAATTTGATTCAAATGAACATATTGGAAGAATATGCAATCCTACAATATTCAGTGATCGTTGTCGCGGTTGAAATCGAGTCTAAAGTTATGAAATTGTAAATAATAAACTCTTAATACTGCATAGCTACCTCTCAAGGTCAAGATATTAGTTATGATATTAACAAAATGTTTCTTGACTAAAATAGACCGATTAGCTATTTCAGTTTGTAAATTATATATCACAACTACATATTTTGAGATTTTCATGGTCGCAGCTGCCATTATGCGGTCAAAGGCGCTGTTTAAAATTCATCCAAATTTACTGGGAACACCGGTAAATTTTTATTTTAGGGGCTAAATTTCCTTGTGTTTATAATACATCCACAGGGGCATCCCATTATATCAAAATTGCAAAGAATCACTATCCACCCAATTTTCAAAACTTCCCAAAGCTTTGTATAAGTTTAATATAGATCCCATCTTTACAATTTATCAACTGCATATTCCACCGCTGCCACCACTCTTAATATAAATAGAGGTGTTGATGGCGACAAGGCATTCTGAATTTTCTTTCTTTTTTCTCAATAGATGTCACTATGCATCACATCCTTTCACACAAGATAGAAACATGATGGCCTTTAACATGAATTAATTAAAAGAGAATGCATTCATACCATTAATCAAACATCTTGTTTCTTTGCAGTTCTAAAACAAGGACATTCTTTTCCACAAAACATCTTTTTGGTACATGAAATGCAAAGGGGTAAACTTAGATATTTCATTAAAGGTAAAGACCAGTATTGGAAACGCCCCAATTTAAAACAAAAAATGAAATGGGAAGCTCTTATTACCAACCATGAGTAAGAATATGTTTTTGACTAATACACGATGATAACAAATTTGCCGGGAAACCGCCTACTAATTGATATATTTGGTAAANGCGAGATTTTAAAATGTAGTTAGTGGTCATTCAAGTGTATAATAGTCTTAGTGTCATCCTGTTTCATAGTCCCTCATCAACGATGCTGTAATAAGAACTCGTGCAGACATTGTTACATTATCATTTGGAGCACGTTTTCAAAGAGTATCCTTTTTTAAAATAAGAACTGTGTATAGAGGCACATAACCCGAATAGTATGATATCACTGTGACGTGAAGTTTGTATGTTGATGACTGGCCTTTAAAAAAAAAAATCATAATTTTGTATAAAGAAATAATTTATAATATAAAAAGTAGCCTCATGAAGTTATGGTAAACCAATTCAATTCATCTGGAGCGTCAATATGCAATATGTTTTCAAAAAATTTCAATCGTATCGATGAGTCTTGTTCAAAAGTTCTTCTTGACATGGATGAAGAAATCACATTTGAAAATTGTAAAATAATAGTAATTAAAAGATTGTTGAGACTTACATATTTCACACGTATCTCCTTCCCAAGGTGAAGAGCAAGTGCACACGGGAACGGCTTCTTCAGGTGGGCCATTCCGGAGCCCATAGGTGCATGCGCCTCCATTCAGGCAAGGGTTATTCGCAGAGGTACAAGGGTTCACTGAAATGGGGTAAAAAATGAGAGAATAACTGATAGTATGATTATTATATTCTATGGAGATCATGAAAGACAGCATATGGCACTAACGTGATTCACCCGCTATTTCATATCGATCAAAATAGTTCCCGAGTAGGGATTATGTAGGCTATATATATATATATATATATATAATAATAATTTTAATCTCAAAGCCTCATTAGCGTGTATGAAGTGTGTGTGTGTGGATTGCGGTAGGAAAGGCAAGGGGTACTTCTGCACACCAACAATCTTCTAACCAAGACAAATATGATTGAATTTTCCTTCAAATGTGTTAATGAAGCTAAATTATCCTAAAAACTGCGTTAACGAAGATTAATTTATCCTGATTAAACTGTGTTAACGAAGATAAATTTATCCTGATTTAGCTGTTAAATGAAGATAAATTTATCCTCATTGAACTGAGTTCATGAAGATGAATTTATCCTCATTAAACTAACGAAGATAAATTTATCCTGATTAAACTGTGTTAACGAAGATAAATTTATCCTCATTTAACAGCTAAATAAGGATATATTTATCTCTGTTAAACACAGTTCAGTGAGGATAAATTTATCTCTGTTAACACAGTTTAATCAAGATAGATTTTTCTCTGTTAACACAGTTCAATGAGGATAAATTTATCTTTGTTAACACAGTTCAATCTGGATAAATTTATCTACATTGAACAGATTAATGAGAATAAATTTATCTTCGTAATAGTAATAGATTTGTACACAGTCGTATTTATTTGTATTCAGTGGTACAAATTAAATTGTGTAGTACATTTGCATATCTTGTTTTCATTTGTTTCAATTATTTGTCTAGAGTGACCGCCATTCCTTTATGTTCAAATAAAAGTTGAGTGAAGATACTGGAGAGTATGTGTAGAACAGAGATCGATAAGTCGGATATGTGGGTAGTAGTGTGTGGAGATGTGAAAGAAAAATCAAGAAATCAGTTTGATGAAATTTTGAGGAAAAGGGAACAAAAATTCGTTCATTTTGAAAAGATATACTGTTTCTATTACCAAAGTCAAATAAATATCGGGGTGGAAAGAGATCAAAATAAAATAAAGTCGAAGCAGAAACCCCCGTCCGATGGAAATGAGATTCTCTAATACAATAATGATTTATGGGTATATGTTATTACAGTAGTGTATTATTCCTTGTATATTGCACCTCCACTCAGCAGCATTTTGTATTTTGAATTGAATTCTTGTGAACTCAGAGGAAAATGAAGAAAAAAAATCGTATCTTTTCGCATAAATTGAGCCAATTATGTGCATGATTGGGTGGAAAATTCCTGCATTGTTATAGCCAGAAGATACATGCAATTTCAACACATTCATACTGTTCTACCCTAAATAAAGTCTATGCGTCTCCGGTGCATCCTACCAAAGTAATCAATAATATCTGAATAGTCTAGACTACAGGCAATATCTTTCTCTATGCTAATAATTGCCAAATCTGACAACCTTTCTTCTCTCATTATGTTGATTGATTTGATTTGATTTGATTTTCTTCTGCATTCATGTAAACATACAGTTTTTCGATAACAATAATAATATAAAGTACACTAGGTATTTTTCTGACAATGAATCATAAATACATATATATAAATTGTTATTTTCAAATACATATATATAAATTGTTATTTTCAAAAACGAAATGACAAACTGTCATGAATACTAAATTTTAAACATGATAAAAGATTATAAAATGATTTGCGGAAGAAGAACTGTCATTGTAAGCAGATTGCTTGATAATATGACAGCCCCAGACAAAATTCATGAAATATATTAACACATTTATTAAGCAGAAACGGATAGGTAATTGAAAATACAAATTTCGATGATGGTGATGCAGATGAGGATGATGATGATGATGAAGATGATTATGATGATGATGATGATTGTGATAATGATTCGAATGAATGAAAGAAGAGATGACATGATAAAGAATGAAGAGTTGACACAGAAATTCTACCTTGAGTATTCCGATAATAACATCATTTCAAATTTGGCCTTAAATGAGTAGAGGGAGCAACATGATTTAATAGAATCTGGGAGAGAGTTCCATAGGTCGGGACCATGGTGTCTTATGGATCTATGGGCAATAAGTAATTTCGGGTTTACTAGATGAAAATTTGAGGCATTACGGGTAGGGTAAGAGTGAATAGCTTTATTCATAGTGAAAAAGTTTTGAAATGAAAGAGGGAGCATATTATTTAAATACTTAAACATGATCAGTAAACTTTGTAGCGAATTTATGTCGAATATTGTTAGGGTTTTCAGTTTGTAAAATATTTGACTTGTTTGAGACAAATATGATGAACCAGTACATATACGAAGGGCTTTCTTTTGCAATAAATGAATAGAGTTGATTTTGGTTTTGGCGCTGGTAGCCCATACTAAATTGCAATATGTTATATACGGTAATATCAATGAATTATAAAGCATAACAAGTGTATAACATGGGATAAATTTCTTCATTTTATATAATAAACCAACATTCCTAGAAATAGAAGTAGTGATATGACGTATATGTTCATTCCAGTTTAGATTTTCATCGATAATGACACCCAAAAATTTAGTTGTTCTCTTTCGTTCGAGAGGGACATTATTTATAATTATGTTGTAAGAAAAGTCAACGACATGAGAATTTGAATGATTGATTGATTGATTTATTGAACAGGTTTTATTACGATTGCACTTCGCAGCCAAATGACTGAAATATGTAGTAAAATTTACTGGCAATAACAAATACAAATGTGGTTTGAATAAAGAACCAACTTTGATGAAAACAAGATGTTATTTTCACAAAGTGTAATATATATAACAAAATTCATGACCACCATAACCAAGGCAATAACATACAAAGGGTAAAAGACAGAGAAAAGGGGCAAAGGAGAACGCAGATGTGATTTTATTATTTTATCTCTGCTCACAAATCCCTCTGCAGTAGCTGAGGAAATAGGCAATGTAGCAATAATCCTGTACAGTTTGGTAATATTGGGGTATGCACTCTCAATGGACTTCTTGATTAGGAACTTAAACAATCCATTAATTAACTTAACATAGATATCATAGTTGTCAAAAACATTAGTGTTCTGAACAAGAGGGCGGAAAGTCCTGTATTCGGCCATGAGTTAATTGTTCCGTGTCTCCTACATCTTTGTACTTTTCCGCCAGCTTCTTGAATGTTCTTTCGATATTGAGGTCATTGAAATGTTCTGGCATTAATTAACGAAGAACAACCTCTGACCGTTTCCATGAAACCGTTCTTTGAATTGCTGCGAAACAGAGTTATATACCTTGTAAAAGACTTCTACTCATTATCTGGAAACAGGATCCTAATCGGCTGATCTTCAGCTTGTTCCCCTGAAAGAACCTTCCGTTTTTTTTTTCGTACATTAGTTAGATCTGGATCAATTTCTAGTTTCTCAGCTTGTACTCTTGCTTTACGGTATAATTCCTCAAAGTGTTCCTCAGTCCGATTTTTTCCAATAGCTTTTGATGTTGTCGTGTTAACACCTCCGGGACTGATCAAGTGTATTTTTGAAGATTTGGAGGTATTTTGATAGGATTCCGTAGTTGAAAGATGCTCTCCCCCACATATTCAATGATAAGAGCACATGATGAAACCCCTGGCTTCAGCAGCCCGCGTGGGTTTGCCCCACGTTTTGTAATGTCCTCTAATACCTCAAGAATGGCTGGATACGTTGCCTTTACAGCACGAACAGAATCAATTTTGCTAGACCAGCGTGTGTCAACGGGTTGTTTTAACTGGATGTTCTGCACGTCGTTTGACAATGTTCTAAATTTGTCTTCATGGAATTTCTCAAGACGAAGATGGCTGTTAGCCAGGAAGACGTACACTTTTTCAAGAATTCAAAAGAAATCCTTGGCAACTGGGGAAACACATGCAGCATTACTTATCACAAAATTGAGGTTAAGTGCACAACAGTGCACACAGAGTGCACTGTTACTGATGGACTTCTTTTACTTTGCTGAAGGCCAGACGGTGGACCAGACATGTTTGCTGTCCCATCGGAGGCTTGTCCAACACAATCTTTGAGTGAAACGTTACGTTTCTTTGCAATTTAATTAATTTGCTCAAACAGAACGGATGATTTTGATGAAGGTAGTTTGGGAAAGCAAATGAATCTTTCAACGACATCTTCGTCAGAAGCAACGTAACGAAGGAAACTAGAAAGTAAGTCTGTGTGAGATATATGTCAACAGCAGAATCTGCTACGATGGTAAAGCATCCCGCCTCATGTACTTCCTGCATTATGACACTTTCTACTGAATTCCGCAGGCATCGTATGAGCTCATTCTGTATTCGTGGACTGAGGTACATTGAATTAATTCTTTGCTCAGATAAATGAGCAGGCAATACACTGTCATATTCGCAGACTAATCGCACAAGTTCTAAAAAGTTGCCATCATTGCCTTCCGTGTCAGCAGATCTCATATTCCCACGATGTCCCCGTAGAGCTAAATTCTGTTTGGCCCAAAACAATGTTACATAGACTAGCCTACAAAGTACTTTCCAATTTGTCTACACCTGACATGCACGTGCCCTCACTTGCTCAGCTTCGCTTGCTTTGCCTTTATCAAGTCTCAGTCCGGTAAATGACAGCTGACCCCAGTGGCGGATCCAGGGGGGNAAGTTGGACCTCCTCCCCTAAGAAATCCTGGATCCGCGCATGGCTGACCCTCTGCTTCCATGTCAAGTAAAAATGGTTGCCTTTTTCCCATTCGAAAAGCCAGATCCACTTACTTTGCTCCATGTTGAGTCATAATTAAGTACGCTAGTGCTTGAATCCGTCTTAAAAACTTAATCGACTAGCCTATAGTCTATATCACTTATTTCTTTATTTTCATAAGCTGGTTAGGAATCAAATTAAGAAAGCCAGTCGCTTGCAAAAAAATTGTTTATCGGAAAATGAGAGTATGTTTAGTTCATCAATAGTGTTTAAGAGATGCATGTGTGTAGTAAGCGCCATGACCAATCAAAAATGAAAAATGTCTACACACAAATAATGGTTTATTTCGAAAATGCAACAAAAAGTAATGACTTCTTATTTTGACATGATTTGATCAGTTTGTTTAATAAACAATTTTCAAGAGGGACCAGGATTTTCCGGGGGGGGGGCGTAAAATGTACGAACAAAATTACGTGCGCAAAGCGCGAAGCCTTTACGGCGTGGGGTCCCCGGGGCCCGATTAAGGGCTCCGGGAAAGGTTAACATTCAGATGCCTTATGGTACATTATGAGGCATTTCTGAATTAATAAACTGAACATTGATGTGCATTTTTTTTTAGGTAAAGGGGCGACGTGCGCCCCCTACGCTCCCCTGGATCCGCCCCTGTTTGATTTAACAAAACACCAAAGGCACCGAACATCATGGTCTTACTTCGAAAAAAGAAAAAGAGAATTATATTTTCCCTATAGAACCAATCCCAATTCAACACTCTACCTTATTTAACAATTTTTTTTTCTTTTTTTCAATGATAAAAGCAATTACATTTCGCCTTGCATGTGCGTAAAATAAAAGGATAAACCAATTAATTTGCATTACAAACGTAATTGTAGGCAGTCTTTTGCTACTGCAGTTAAAACTTCGAAACTAATGAATGCATGTTTTTCTTTCAGATCGTTTTCAACTATGAAAAGGTTTAAAAACCTACTTTAGAAATACCATGGGACAAGATCGCCTGAGCGGCATGGCAATGCTTGACATTCACCGCGAGATAGAGTTCATTAACTTCTTGTCGAAAAGGCACCCAGAAGGTTAAATCTTCCGCCTTTCATAGATTGTTTAAAGGTATCGACTATCTAAATAAATGCAAACATTTTATTCGGTCAAGGTAGTGTATATGAAAGCCAGTATATGAACAACTAGTGTATGAAATAACCAATCCTGATTGGGTTTTAAGCACAATCTCATAATGTTAAAATTAATAAGACCTTCAGTATGGTAGTTAATGAGATAAACTATAGATGTGCTTAAACCCCATCAGGATTGGGTTATTCCTCTTTACAAGATCTCACAAATATTAAACAGTTTCCTTCCTCGCTTCACTCACTCGCAAATAACTTATCA
Source organism: Hemicentrotus pulcherrimus (assembly GCA_003118195.1). Classification (NCBI taxonomy): domain Eukaryota; kingdom Metazoa; phylum Echinodermata; class Echinoidea; order Camarodonta; family Strongylocentrotidae; genus Hemicentrotus; species Hemicentrotus pulcherrimus. Next base: position 70,181 of record BEXV01001852.1, read on the forward strand.
GACCATCACACCTAATTGCAAAACATGATGCTTAATATCTTGTATGGTGTATAAAGTGAAACAAATATTGAAATCATCCCTGATAATGTAATCACAATGTAGGGGTATATACCAATGTTTAAATTCGAAAAGATTGTATATTTCCGCTTTGAGATGTCCCTTTGTAATAATAATGATAATAATAACAATATTTATAAAGCGCAACATATCCATCTCTAGAGATGCTCAAGACGCATACAAATAATTTAAACTAATATTCCCTTTTTTCCAGAAAGTGCACTTTTTTTTTCTTAGTGCCCCCCCCCCCACTTTGCCGCTCGGCCGCCCCTGTATTAGTACACAAAATGGAAATGTGCAACATCCGAATGATAAGGGTACCATGTGTCGAAAAGGGGGGAGGAGACAAATAAGTTTTAGGAAGAAGTACAAAACAGCTCAGAAAACACTTATGATATGGTAATATAATACAAAATATTGAAATAATTACTTACTCAGTTGACAATTGGTACCATCAAAATCTGTCGTGCAGTCGCAGTTGTACGAGTTTCCATTTATAGTACAGGTACCCTGATTTAGACATGGGGTTGATGCACATGAATCGCCTGTTTAAAAAAACAAAAATCAAACAACAAATGAAAATTAACTTTTAAAAAGGCAACACTATTATATACCAATAGTTCTAACAAAAATGACATTTGCTTCCATATTTCATTTAAACTTTTTTTTCCCATTCAATTTCTAGATTTTCCATTTCTTTCTGAGAATGCTGAAACGTAATAATTATATGAAATTTGATTGGCCATTAGCCCATCTATTTCGACAGCTGTCCATTCTTTAACGTCAGAGTCAGTTCGAATTCGTCTTTTATTATTATGACGATACAAAATGTGATGATCGAATTCGTCTTTGGGTGAAATTTCAAAAGAGTTTAATGTAAAGTCACCATCACTAAAAGGTTTGTCCCATGATAGCCTAAATACACCATTTTTTTTTTATTTGTATTTTTCCTTTCTCTTGAAAAACATTTTGAAGCAGAGTGAACTTTTATCGTTGATACAGCATACTGCAAGACAATAACTTTAATTCCAAATTGTATCACGACAATACGGGTACCCTTTTTTAATGAGCCGTGTTCGTCTTCTTGTTCATTGAATATTAGATGTGTTGTGTACAGAAACTTATTTCCTGAATCATTTGTGAAATATCAAGACGAGAAAAAAGAATTCGTTTGTTACTTGCGGTTTTCCAGTTCATACTTAATACTTCTTCCAATTTCTTCGCGAAAGTTCATTATCTTGCACATCTGACAGTCAAGTTTTTGATCCTTCATTTTTGTTAAAACCTTTTCAAATAAATCACATCTTTTTGCGTCTAAATTCATCGAACTCGAATCAATTTCGTCATCTCCGGATGCCAAAGTACCATTGTATGAATCACTTTCATCTCTCGATTGCTTGCTAAAATTTTGTTACGCTTTGTCATCTCATGTGTTTATTTGTATGATCATTAAACCCAGGGTGATTGAAAGGTCCCCAGTCCATTTGAATGCACTCACACATAATTCAATCCGAACACATGGAGGCCCCTACACTTGACAACTGATGGACAGGTTGGGTAACCTGCCCCGAATTTACTATGAATTACATAACAATATGTTACAATAGGCACAGATGTCAATGGTGTCAAATTAACCGCAATTAAATTTCCTTTCAAATTATACCATTCACGTTATGATGACTACACCTAAAATATTGAGTAAATCGCAATTGAGATTTAGGAAGGTGACAAAACAATTTCCGCCCAAACGGAACACGTATTGCCTATGACGTCAAATTTCAGACCGCTTTTTGCCTTTTCCAGTTCTTTATTTACCTTGATATTTTGTGAACACATTCTGAGTGGCTAAACGTAGTTCATCTGGTCGTTTCTAAACTGATTGATTACTGATACGGTGGACTTATAATAATGGATTCACGCACGAAACACACGTTTGCGTGCATTTTCCATAAAGTTAGTATTGGGAAAAATATACATGTATATTAAAGCCACATAACATTTATTGGCATCTTCCACCCACCACATCCTGTAATCATTCTTTAAATATTATACTTCCTCCATTATCCGATGGAGTGCTTTCGATCAGGTTCATAATAAGAATATACACGCTATTCTTCAAAGCGAGCTTTTCCATTGTGTCCAATAACCATACATCATCCCTCAGGCTGTTCAATCCCGACCAAGCTTCAAAGGATGCTCTCTCACGAATAACATATTGTTTTACTTCCTTCATGCCATAACCAGAATTATTTGCTCACCAACGAAGTAGATATATTAGTTTGTACGTTTGTGAAATACGTTGTACGCTGTGGGCCTGTACGTACTGTCAACAACAAACAACTATTATCTTGCATGCTTGTGCACGTATAACGTGATGGATTCAGCCAATATGATGCTTCTATAAACTGATACCCTCTTTTGCATACCCGTCAAGACGAAAAGACAAAATATTTACTTACCACTAAAAGTCAAAATGTTAGTCTGTACGTTTGTAAAATATATGTCACGTTCTACAGCAAAAGTCGATCTAAATTGAAAGCAAGACAAATAAATAAAGGAGAAAATAACATTATGAATACGTATACATGTTTATAGTATATATGTAATGCTTTACCTATAAATCAAATTTTAAGCATATTGCATCATTATACTCATTTATTCTGCCATCATACGCTTAAGCAATGACATTTGATTTTTGATATTTTTAATGTGATATTTGATTTTGTAAATCTCGATTCGTATTCTTTCTAAGCATTTAATTGCTATCTAATCTGCTAAATGCACAATGTACCTCACGCTTCATTGTTCTTCTTCTCTCATGCTCCCTTTTATATTTTGGTAAACATCAGCAATTATTTGTGTACCTGTTAAAGTATGTTGATTGCCTTATGACGTGAGCGTTCTTTTGTATTTTTAATACATGTTAACAAAATACATTTTAATTAAGTGGACAATAAATATATTGAATTCAACTAAATCAATAACTATAGGCATAACGATATCAACGATAATAACTGTTATTGTATTGCAATAGCGCACTAGAAAATCTGCTTAATCACAAACATGATGATATAATGATATTATTGTTATCATACGTATTGGAATCCGTGGTAAGCCACGGGCAGCTCTTATCAGTTCCATGATTTGATTAAACGAATTCGTTTTCAATGGCTGCCTGCCGTAGCAACAAACAGAGTTGACAAAAGACTTAACTCCGTTTCGTTGACGATCAGCCATGCTCAAAAAAGACAAAGAACTTCATGCATGACTGGTCGTCAACGAAACGAAGAAAAGTTTGTTATCAACTCTGTTGCTACAGCAGGAAGCCAATGAAAACGAATTCGTTTAATGAAATTATGGAAATGCAAGCATTACTTTAAACAAACAGGACTTTGTTATTCCTGGCTCAATTTTCCTGATTGAGGTGTCATAATTATGAAAGGGCAAAAAATGAACTTTCTAGAAATTGGATTGTCTCTTTGAAATTCAGGTACCGCCCGCCAAATGACTTTTTGGTAACCTCTCTTCAAATTGCTTTTATTAACTTATTCGTAAAATATGCATTATATGAGTTGCATCAAATGAAAGAAGAGGATCTAAGCCTTGGAAATATGTGTCATTTATTATTTATAATTATGATTAAGTTATGATAAAACATCGATAATTCAAAGTGAAGGAAAGCATCATTATGTGAAGGGGGGGGGTAAATTACAATGGCGATTTAAGACAATCGTATGTTGTTCTAAGAAACTGAGATAGAATGAGGCAGAAAAGCTGTGAGCAATTGAGAGAGAAAGGGTCTATACGTTGACTCAAAAGGCTTATTTGCAAATTATAAATTGGATGATTCGTTTACAAAGACTGCTGCCATTGGCCTAATATTTGTATATTTGTAAAGGTATTTTGTATTTCCATGAAATAATAACGTATCCGGGGCAACTCATGATTTTCCTTGGCGAAAGGGAATACTGTTTTCAGATCCTTTTTCAAGTAAATTCTACTTCATGCTTTATTGCCTCCTCACTGTTTAAAGTGATCCCATGTATCTAAAATTTTACAAGGCCTTGTTCAAATCCAGAGGATAAACTTATTTTTTGTTTCAAATAACCTATTTCCTTCTTTTCTCATGATATCTAAGATCTATATGCTTATTTGTCAATTGCATCGCCTCATAGAACAGAAAAAAGTTGTACTAACCTCAAAGAGTCTATGCAAGAAAAAACACATGCTGATAACTACCATTTAAAGTATATTTACATAGATTTCCAAGGAAATGCATCCCAAGAAGACTGTCCATTTTTAATGACTCAACAATGACAAGGCGACCTTAAGTAAACAAGGGATGCGAGAGAAGCCAGGGTAGAGTCATCATAACAAAAAGAATATCACAAACTTTGCTTGTATAAATCAACTTATTCTTGAGCCTGAGTCGACACTGTAACTTTTGCTCTTCAAATTCACAAACTAAATGCAAATAAGTCAGCAAAATTTTTCGGACTGAAAAGGCTTTTGACACACATGCATTGCTTCACATCAAAGTATATACAAGAGGATTTTTGACAACAGCTTCTGAAAGGACAGAATGTTAATTACTCTTGAAAATAAAATATATTTTAGGGTCATAATGTATATAGGTTATAATGTTTGAACGAGAATGTTCCACAGTTGGTAGCTTCTTTTAAATATACGGATGGCATAAACGAGTTGAAAGAAATAAACAGTTGACGGAATTCCAAGCGACCCCATGTTAAAAGTCAAATGGACCCTGGGTCAATTTATGTGATAATATTGAACATTAGTTTAGGGTTTATGTTATGTTTCTGTCTCTGTCTCTTTCTCTCTGCCTATGTCTGTCTCTCTCTAGGGGAATGGGCTCCAATACTTACGTAAACTGGATATCTCCATAGGGCCTATCGGCTTGCCAAGTGAAGTCCTGCCGTATTCTTTTCTCCCCAACGTTATCATGAGTTACCATTTGATTTAAAGCGGTGCAAGCTCCATATCGGAAACCGGTTGCTATTGAAGTGAAGATTCCTATGGCCGGTTTGCCGGAGGATTCCGCGCCTGTCACATGCGACACAGCTTTCATTGCAAACCCTTTAAAGTAATCGGATGGATAGACTGAGGGACCAACGTTCCGAAGAATTGACACTGCCAAGAAAAATAATGACATAGAAAATAATGTATCACATGACAAAGGAACGTTTAAAGGGCAATTCAATACTTGAAATAAGTTCGTTAGTATGAAAGCAGATAAAAAAAATGAACAGAATGGCAAAAGTCGGAGGAAAATCCGATAACAAATTTATGAATATGTAAATCATACCAAACGATTAAAAAGAAACAGAATGAAATATTAAACAGAAACAGAAGCAATAAAATTAATCTGAATCTGAATCTGAATCTGAATCTGAAATAAATAAACGTTAATCCCTGGCTTTGGCAGGACGGCGCTCTAGTATTTCAAGGAATAAATTCCTGCCAAGTACCCACTTACATCACCTGGGTTAAGTGTGGCAAATATAGATCAATGTCTTGCCAAAGGACATTAGTGCCGCGGCGGGACTCGAACCATCACCGAACCCCAGTCCAGTGATGTATCCACTCGACCACCACACCTCTACTTATGCATAATAACATTTGATAGTGATGATAATAACATTCAATAATAAGAGCAATTAAAACAATAATAATTGACATATTTCAATACATTTACTGCGAGTTAAAAAAACATAAACAGAATGAGATCTATTACGAAATATATAAATTAGCCCCCAAAATTTACATTTATTCTAACAATGATACATTCACCCTCTTCTTCATGCATGCCCCTGCCACTTAACCCTAATAAGGCCGGGGCCATTATGCCCCCCCCCCCACGATTTTTCCGATTGCTCGGAAACGCTTATGGATGGCGCCCCGCCGCACAGTGGGCCAGGGAGGAACTAAAGTGCGCCAAAACTAACTTATGGGGACTTATTTGTTACAAATCCAGAGGAAATGTTTAGATTTCCAGGGATTTTCGCTCAAATGTTATTACCAACATTTTCTCTGATATCTAAGCTTTAAGTTGATACCAGATTTGGCTGCCCGATTGTGCCTGTTATTATGTTAGAGCCGTTTTCCTTGCAACCTTGCCTCGAAAAATGTGTTTATTTTGGTTCGCGGTGTCAGATCAAGTGTAATGCGCCCACACGCCGTGATTTATGAACGAGCATCTTTCATGAGATCAGCCGCGGACCCCCAAAACACACATTTTTCGGGGCAACGTGGCAAGGGAAAACGGCTCTAACATAACAACGAGCAAGATCGGGGGCAGCCAAATTTGGTATCAACGTAAAGCTTAGACATCAGGCAAAATGGTGGTATTCAAATTTAAGCGGTACTCTGCGGACATCTAAACATTTTCTCTGGATTTATAAAAAACATGGATAATTAGTCCATTTTTCAGTGAATTATCCTATAATATATCATTAAGATTGTGTTTCTATTAATTTCAACCCATTCTTGCAACAAAATGAACTATCAGGAATATGTGAGAGCAATTTCAATTCAATAACCTAAGAACTTCATGTGAAATTGAAAGATTTGTAAAATAAGTCACTTTTGCACTACAACTGTGAATATGTAGGATTTTGCTGTTTGAAGGAGTAAATATTTATACCCTTATTGCGCTTACCGGAATTAAATATTTTACTGAGGTATTCCTCGATGTATTACCTTTCAACTGGGCAAGAAAAAAAATGAAAAAAATAAATCACCAAAAATGTGTTTTGACTTTAGTTCCTCCCTGGCCCACTGGGCGCCGCTCGCTGACTTTTTTCTTTCGAGTCTTGCGCAACTTTTAAAAGATTATTTTTGAAAATCGGACCTAGGGCTACAAGGTCACGTGACCTTTTGTCTTTGCATGTCAGCCCGAAAATCGCTCATTTTCGTGATTTGTGTACAAAACATATGGAAAAGTATTTTTTCCTAAAAACAGATCAAATGTGGGTTATTGGGTCTTGTTTAAAGTTTAGGTGGTTGTTTTGGGAGTCAAAATAGTTGAATTGTAGTAAGAAGTGAAATTAAACAACCAAAACAATGAAATACATGAGTCAAAAAACACTGAAATACATAGGAAATTATCAAAACAAGGGATAACATAAGGAATAAGCTGGCTCTTCCGAATTTTTTTGTCGTATTGTTATTCAGAATGGTCTAATGAATATAATTATGTAGTGAAAAAGAATGATTAAATATGAATAATGTATGATTTATGGGTAAAAATGAGATTTTTATGACTTTATTTGCATAAATTACCATAAATATGCAAATGAGTGATTTTTTCAAAAAATTGAAATTAGCATATTATTCTATACACTTCACTTGACATGCGTGCAAATTTTCGTGGCGATCGGTCGCTTTAGGGCCGAGATCTTATGGAGGGCCATAATGGCCCCCCCCCCCCCCCCCGTACTAAGACCTCAAATAGCCCGGCCTTTTTAGGGTTAAAACCAGAAACTTTTCCCGTCTCTCTTCCTACCATTACACCATCCGCCCTCCTCCCCAACCACCACCACACGCACATGCGCACGCACAAAACACACCAACCACCTTCATTCTTGATGAATTCACTAAGAAGAAAAAAAATAGCGTTAATGCAAAAAACACCACATAAATTATAAATTACATGCATTCCTTCAAGTCTGTTGTAAATGCAGAGTATTTTGTGGCGTTTAATGTTGTTTAATACTCTTCAATTTGTGTATTCAAACTTAATTGATTTTACAGCAAACCTCTTTTCCTCATCCTTATATTCAAATATCATTTTTCAAAAATTTATCTTGTGTAGAAATTACACCCTCTGACGTTGACCGAAAGATGAAATAGTTTATTACTAAAATTTAGTTCTCGATGTATTTCCGTTTATGCCAACAAGAATATGTTTACACTTTGCGTTTTATTAATAACCCATTTTTTGGCAATCAATCCCTGCCACATGGATTTGACATACACACAGTCCCATAATAAATGTGAGGGCGATTCTGTCGTTTGTTTACAAACAGAACATGATCGATATCAACAAAACAAAACTTTAACAGATGCTCTGTTGTGTAAAATTGCTCCGTGGAGTGATTTGTACTGAATTTTCTTAGTTTTTAATAAAAAGCGTTGTAATTCTGGCTCTTACTAAGGTTGTTTGTGATGTTGTTCAGATTGTTCAGAAACCTTGTGTGTCTTCTCATTCTATGATATATCCCAAGTTGGCCACTCATTATTCAAATGTGCATCTTCTTTTGTATCTTCATATATCAAATTGAAATCCAACTACAACATACATCTGTGAATCTTGACGTACACCCCCACTTTATTTTTTTTTCTCTTTTTTCTCCCTTTTACCAATATTTTTCCATCCATATTTGTATCATTATGTATCCATTGATGGCTTGGTTACTTTGGCAACCCTCCTGTTTGATGTTTTCGATTAGTTAACACCAGCCTTACTTTATTCTACATAATCCATTTGTCATGTCTAAAATGAGCAATGGTTTGTTTGTTATATATTTGAAAAAGTGCAAAAGAAAAAGAAAATCAACCAGATATAAATATATCGAATCGAATCAATTCCAATCACATCTCCTTTTTTTTTTTAAATTCAAAAACATCATGACATTCTCGAATGGTACATCAGCTTTCTGTAGGATTATATTTCCGGATATGTACACGGTTATATTGTAAACGTGTATACATCTACTGAGTACCAGTTGTCTGACCTCCCGTCATACTACATTACACAAATATTAGCAATATCTTCACTGATGGACTTATTGGATGCTTATCGAGAATGTGATTAACCAAATAAATATTTTCTTACATATTTATTCATATTTCTTGAAAATTCACACAACTCCCCATATCTCGTCATGCCATTAACATTTCTGAAAAGAATATAGATGCTTTAAAGGTGAATTATCTTACATCACATTTGCAAAGGGAAATCAATCGTCCTATTACTGTTTGAAAGCTTTAGCTCCTCTCTAATTCTATATCTAAATTGAATATACACCCCCATATTTCTATTATGATACTCAGGCGCGTACGCAGGGCGTAGGTCCCCTAGTTGATAAGCATATTAGCATACACATGCTTTAGCAGTCACGCAAAACACACATTGTCAAATTATTATTCAATAAAATCTGAGAATGTATACTATTATCTAGATCTATCATTTTTAAATTATTCTTAAAATAATTTCATAAATTGGGGTAAAACAAAAATATTACATCTTTATGAGCGACAGTCCTCTTTGGCTTCCCCTTCACATGCAAATCTACTTTCATCAGTTAAGTTTTGGATATTCTTACACTAAATGTTAACACTGAATTGATCTGCTGTCCCATATTTTGGAATTCAAATTTTCATAAAATAATCGAATTATCTGCAATATAACATTTCTCTTTTTTGTTACTTCCCCTTCATCATTGCACAGTTTTTGTACGATTGTTTTTCTTTTGTTCCACTGATCAGAAGTAACTGCTCAAAACATTCATGATTGTGTTTACCTTCCTCGTACCAAGCTACTCTTGACCTTTCTTTAAGCATCTCTACAGTATCATTATGTAACTTATTTAACTGACTCTTTTTGTTTACATAACATTGATAGCTGTAAAACTTTAACCACATTATAGCGCTTCTTTCTACAGCGTTTTTATTATTTTCAAATTGTTCTAGTCTAGCCTTTCTCTGTTTCGATTTATTTCCAAAAAAATTCATCGCAAAAATTGCTCATTTTCATTTAAAGAAAATCCTTGATGGAAGTGTTAGTTTTGAACTCTTTTAACCACTGTTGTCTCTACCCTTCGTATTTCCTCTTACATTCCCCGAACATTATTTATCTAAGCACAAACTGTTATTAATTATTTTTCATTCCCTCTTGAACTTTGAGTAGGTTTCAATTTGAAACAAGCTGCCAGAGAGGTAAGGAGTAATTGATGCCCTCGCGTTGCATTTGAGTACCGAGGTTGCTATTTAAAAAAAAAATGTTTATAGATATACCAATAGTCTAAACGATCTAAGACAAATGCAGTATATAAACAAAAAGTACATTTCTGTAATCATGGGTTCCGTTTTCTCCATATGTCAATTAAGCCTTTTTTCTTTAAGAACATTTTGAAATGTTCCATGAAGTACATCAAAACTAATTTTACTTCCAAAATATTGCATGTCCTCATTCATTATTCCATTAAAATCTTCCCCTAAAGTAAGGGAGTAACTACTAAGCAACATCTCGGAAATACATCTCATCTTTTCAAGAAAAAATAGTTGTTGTTGCACCCTTTCCCTGGTTTGAAAATAAACGTTTCCAATAATAACCTATATTCCATTAAGTCTCCTTTAAGAAGTACAAAACGCCCATCACTAAATTCCAATACCGTATCCCTCTTGATATGTAGTATTGGGGCTAACAAGACAACTGTTTCTTTGCTGCGATTTGTCCCATGGCTGAAAATCATTTGCCTCCAATCCTTTTGTCGTCCTCCTCAATATCCTGCGTCTTATAAGTTTCTTGTAGCGTAATTATACATCACCTCGTTTTTCCTCTAACCCAATCGAAATTGTTAGCCTCTTGGCGCTGTTCTTTATACCCCTGACATAACTGAGATTGTGTTAAACCCAACATAACGCATGACATATTTAACAAAACAACCAAAGTTTAACGTTCTTCTACCAATTAATCTAATTAGCAAATTGAACACTGTTGTTGTCAAGGAAAATTTAAACACTATCTGCACCACTGGAATGGAATTCATATATTTGTATTTTCATTTCAGCAACAAAGTAGGCAGTCATACTCAACACGGCGCTCGTCATTACACACGTAAAACCACACCCACACCGAATATTCTAACCTGCTTTACCGCACACATAGAAACACTATATACACAACTTACAGCACCTTGACACTCACAAACACAAGCACACACGCACATACAAATTGGTGCCTACAGTCACATATAAACATCAGGTATTGCATGAACATTGTTTTAAGAGAATATCGATGTGGGTTCAAATTCTAATTGTCCAATTTATTTAGATTTAAGTAAATATTTGAATTAAATGAGAAACACTTTTCACATTAGACCTATTCCTCCCCCGTGTTTTGAACTATTTAAAAGAGCCCCTTAATCCCCCCCCCCACAATTTTAGTCTGAATATAAAGGTACACTATTGTGGCATTTATAATTTTCACACAAAATAATAAAGGTATTAATGTATCTCATGAAAATACTCACTTGTGGAATGTAATGTAAAAAAGCAATGTGGCAGATAGGCATGAAAACGCGCCCGATATTTACAAAATGGCGCCTGAGTGGTCATGAGTGTGATTTTTCAAACCGTAAGTTCAGTGGGCAAGATGGGGCGCTGAAGACTATGCTTCCAAAGTTTTGAAAGAGTCGGAACAGTTACACAACAAGTGACCAAAAATTGTTAACAAGCACTGCGTGCTAAACGAAAATGATATGTGAGAAGCAGAAGACCGGCGCTCAGGCCCTGATGGCCTTCCTTTCTAACATAATTAGGGACTTTTAGATTTGCACGACGAGAACGTGGACTGCTAGTGTGACATCCTTTTAAGGCAATGTGACGCCACTGCCAGTCCCTTAAAAGGACGTCACATTGCCTTAAAGGGATGTCACACTAGCAGTCCACATTTACGTCGTGCAAATTTCTATTACTGCCAGTACATGTCATCATTGAGCGTAAACTTAGTGGAATCCGTAATTTGACCATCCTTCAATATTATTACTCTAGACATTCTGTGTAAACGTAATAATTATACTGTGTCTCTTATCATACGAAAGGGCATTTAATTGGTGTCATTCTGACATATTGCCATTCACGAGCAACTAACAACCATATAACGCATTGTGTAATGCATAGTTAATTCATATTTTTGTTGGCGATAATTTCCCTAGAGGTTTACCTGTTACACCACTTGTTGTATCATATGTCGACTCAGCTACGAAGATTACGAATGGCGATTGCGTTCCGTCTTGGGGCTCGATCAGCATACTTTGATTGTCCCTGTGTCCAGGAGCAAGATCTGCGCATGCCGAATCGGGTGCTCCCGTCGGTAGTCCTACGACAAAAATCCCACAGCGGAAAGTGACCGAGAAAATGATCCCGAGCCATAATTTCAGGAACATTTCCATGTTATTGGCCACCTAAGAAGACTAAAAATTAAAAATCCCAGAGTTTAACATAAGTTCATGTAGCAAAGTTAAACGGTGATGAGTTCGAGTTGTCGATGAATACTGTTGTATAAGTTGTGACCGGAACGTCACACCCAAAACTTTGCAAGTACAGTCCACCGAAGATCTACTCAGCGTTTATTATACAACACAGATATGCAGGCGTGTTGAAACTACAACACAATTATTACTATACACACTACGTATGCCCTCTTTATCTCTCTCTCTCTCTCTCTCTCTCTCTCTCGCTCCCTCTCTCACACACTCAATGGATGCTTTAACAACAATAGTTATTCAATCATAAAAAAAAAAAATTGGTAGCATATTTCCTTTTGTCAGTTTGTTTGGCGGACTTTCCATGGTTGGATGATTTTATTGAAACGCGGTCGCCGATTCGTCATTGAACCTTGTATTTCATTTCTTTAAAACTTGCTTTTTGGTGAAGTGATGGTAATAAGTGGAAGTTCGTAGATATTTAGGGGTTACAGAGACCACTATAAAAGTTCACACCGCACCCTTCTTCTAATTCAGATATGGCACAGCAAGACCGCGGTGTTATGACGAGGTAAAATGTAACCATTTATCTTTCTGTATCTAATGATATGTTATTATTATTATTACAGATTATTATATCTAATAATCTGTATCTAATAATAAGCAGAGCTCAGTGAATACGCGCAATCTATTTTACACGTACGTTGAAAACACCGTAGCAATTTTTTTGCAGTGATTTACCTTAATCCGCCCTATATGAATAAGCCTTTATGCACACATAAAGAAAAAAATGAATGACTATAAGCGAACACTGATCATTTTGCCTAGAAAACTAAAATGTAAAATTACCTTTAAACAAAAGAGTAAGGGCGTGGAGAACTATCGGCAAACAAGGGTGAGAAAATTATACTGTCACTGTTATGACAAGTGTATCATTTTGCCTCTTCTACACATCAGCAAACTAGATTAGAGGGGAGATGAATGGGAATGTTAAAATAAAATATAATATGCGCAATGATCGTGGTTGGCTTATAATGCTTAATTGTTTCTTTTTAGATGAAGCCATCTTTGGATTATTTTCATAATAGAGTACACCCGTGTTGTCTTTGTTTTGTCACAAAATAATACATCACTGGCAGCATCAGTAAATGAGAGTATTAAATTGAAGTGCAAACGGTTACCGAAAACAAAAGAATAGACACAATCATCCTACTGGTCCATTAGCACAAATATAATAATAGTTTGCAATCGTATCAACAAAAACTGAACTTAATTTCTGCCCGTTGGAGTGGCACTATTTGATGATGCTCCTGCCATTCCCAAACATCCTCTTGGTCGCACCAGCCCGCTTCAGTCCCTCTGAATAGAAGCTCCTAAATCTTTCACTGTCAACAGGAGTGGACGAAAGTTTGTCTACTAAATAATGTAAGTTTGGTGGAAGCTTAGACTACATGTTATAATTACCGCAACCAATGAAAGTTATCTGTATCCGTATACAAGTTATGCACACTCCATTGCACCAGGTGTAAATTAAGAGGTCTCTCCTTGACGATGTCTGACATCAAAACCCCGATGTTACAGCGACTCCCTAAAATTATATGTTTTACATTGTTTGTTAATATGCTGTATAAAACAGCAGAATGCTGAATCCAAAAATGCACTACAAGCCGTGTAAGTGCTTGTTCTTACAATTATTGTGCACATAAATGTTCCCCTATATTGTAAGGTCATTCCAAAATATTCATAATGATCTTGAAATCTTCAATTGTAAGAGTTGCTGGCATGACTTTTGATTTTGCACTTGGTGTAAAATGTAGGTCCTTCACTAATGAGAATATGCTGCTAATAAAGTAAAATTAATAATTTCAAAAGAAAAACAAAATTCCTGAATACTTTCTTCTGACTTCGTCATAATTTTCCTAGTCATTGGACTATATCTATGCCACATTTACACATTGGCATCATTGTTACACTCGATATAACCCTACAGCTTACAAAAGTAGATATTAGAAAAGTTTCCTTGTAATTCTCTTCTTCACCATTTTTCAATGTTTGGTTGGGCCTGCATAACTATTTTTCATTTCTAAAGAGTCCTGAGTAATGAATTGTGGGATATCCATGTTTATGTTGTGATTATTATCAAGTAGGCTATTGATGTATAGACAAATACTCATGTACCTTTTACATCTCATCCGGGGCCGCATACCAGGAGGTGTTGCTGTCCTATGGCATACTAAATATAACTTGATTAGTGAGTTAAGACTATATGTAGATTGGGCAGTAGGTATAGAAATTAATTATGGAAATAAGAAATTTGTTATTTTTAATATTATACTCTCCTTATGAGTGTCCGGAAAATAAAAGCGATTATAGCGGCACTTATTTCTGAGCTAGACACTACCAGTGTTTATGTGATAGGTTATTGGAACGCAGACATAACTATCTGACAATAGTTCCTTATTTGAAAATCATTTTAGACAATTTTGTTGTGATATCAATTTTGTGTTATTAAGTCTGCAATATTTACCTGCACATAATTACACTTAATATGTTAGTGAAACATGTCATGGTTAGACCATTGTATATATAAAGTAGATGCTTATGCCTATGCAGAGAAGATGGTAATTATGGATAGATTTGCTACAACTGATCACATTGGTATTAATTTGTCAATTGATGTTGACAACTTGCCTGGGCTACGTGATCCAAGCATGGCTAATACTTTACCTAAAGGCAGTCTAGATTGGACTGAAATTGATAAAAAATCGTAGGAATAATTATTTCTGTGATACTGATTTATAATTGCTTAAAGGAATTTAAGTGCATGCAGACGATGCTCTTTTATGTAGAGAACCAATCGTTTGAACAATGACCATGCTAATTATTTATGTAATATTGTGAAATGCTTATGTGATACTAGTGAACCTCTATGTCAATGTGAAAACCAAGTTTATGATACTAGGCCTGGTTGGAATGAGCATGTGTCAGACCTCCACTCCGCTGCTCGTTGGGCTCACCTACCCTGGGTTGAAGCGGGCAAAAACAGACAGGGAGGTGTTTCATAAAGAATTTATGTCTAGACATAAACCCCAAGTCTCTCTTAAGTGTCCTACTTATGAGAGACTTTAGTTAAGAGAGACTTTTAAGAGAGACTCTTTATGAAACACCCCCCAGGAAGGTTATTTGAGCCAAAGAAGAGGGCCAGCAATGCATGATTCAAGTATGCTCTCCGTTTTATAAAGAATAATGAGAATGTTTATGCGGACAGACTCTGTTGCTTGTAAATTGCAGGGTAGAAGTTATCATGAGTTTTGGACGGAAATAAAATGTGTTAATAAATGTAGAGCGCCTCTTCCAACTAATATTGAAGGTATCTCTGGTGATGACAAAATAAGTGAATTGTGGTGTAGTCATTATAAGGATTTTGTTTACAGAGTACGATGCAGGATGTTGCCAATGTTGACTTAGATGTAAATATGGTTATCTCTCCCGAGGAGGTAAAAGAAACTAAATTAGACGACAATAAGTCATGTGGTGTTGATACTATTACAGCTGAACATTAAAGGGTTAAATAAATGTTACACTTACAGTTTAGATTGTATATACGTAGTACGGTTTAGTTTGTTATAATCTTTGTAAGTTTTGTGGTACTATACTCATCATGTTTATACTCTTTTCACTATATGTCTATGTAACATACATTTTATGGACCTCTGCCTTGTGCATCTGAGTCTGAAATAAAGATCTGAACTTAACCATGTCAGTCACTCAATATTTTCTGACAGTGAAGTCTAGAAAGTAAACGGGTTTCCCTGCATGATTTGAATACTTGGACACTGCTAACGTTTGAATTTCACAGATAGGACATAGTGACATAATTATCCATGATTCCTGCAAAGTTCTACAGAATTTGATGTTGTCTGCAAAATGGATATACTATTTTTAACGCCAAAATTCAAAATGCTTCTTTAGAAAGCCGTAACATAGTTATTTGCATAATATTTCCCCAAAAAAATATTCCAGAGAGTTGCACTATCGATAACACTATTGCACTCTTATAATATTCTGTATCACATATACCCCCAAAGATCGTGATTGGCACATTGCCAGGTGTCAATATTATGTACAGCCGTTAATACTTCATGAAAAACATTTCTCTAATGGAGATACTAATATAAAGCACCAGCACTTGTGGCTCTCCAGAGATGAACAGAACGATTGTGATTGCGAGGTACTGGAGCGCTGAAGCGTAAGATGGGTGTTCATCATAGAGATATAGCTCTATGGTGTTCATGTAATCTGAGTTGGGGTGATTCATTGACATGGCATGCCGTTGTGTTGTGATCTTGATGGGAGTGACTGGGTGTGTTCGCTCACCTGACGGGACGTATAGTCAAACAGTGACGTATGTTGGTACGAAAAATGCAGACACTACAGTTGAAAGATGGCTGGACTGTGCAAGCATGCATGGATGCTTTATACTTTCGTGATATTTCAACCCGGATTTCAACTCGAGGACTGTGAAAATATGAAATGGACTCTTATATGGACTCTAAACCATTACCATTTCAAAACAAGTAGACAAGGTGCACACACTATGAACATAACGGACAAAGAAAGAGGACAAAATATATACAGTTCCTCATTCTACCCTCAACGATTGCTGTGGTAGACAAAGGAACATCCTTTCACTACTATTATGTAAAAATGTGTAGAACAGGTGTCACATGCATATTCACCTGTTCTACACATTTTTACATAATAGCAGTGAAGGGATGTTCCTTTATGTACCACGTACAGCAACTGTTGAGGGTACAATGAGGAACTGTATATTTTGTCCTCTTTCTTTTTCCGTCCTGTTCATAGTGATAGCCCTACCACAGAAGGACATTTTCTGATATTTCATATTTTTGCTTTTGATTATCGTTGCATACTGTAAAGGTCATGTAAACATATTGTAGGTGATCAGTTTTTCTATTATCTTTTTTTTTCTCGGTCAATGTGAAAAAAGATATTGAAAAATCTTTCACTAAAACTCAACAAAATGGAGGATGTAACAATTTTCCGTTTATACGATCTCATAGAGACTTTATGTATCTATTATCTACAAGTTGAGACTATAATGTTTGTACTGATAGCGGGCGCAAGACACATCCTATAATATGGCTGAGTGAGCAAGGCAAAACTTTGGCCCAGGATATCACCGTTACAAATGTTATTATTCATGGCTTAATACAGCAACAAACATGACACACAGAACTTTAAAAAGGTCTAATGGGCTGTATGGTAAAATTATCATATGGTAACTTTTTTATTTAATTTTTATGAGTCTTTAAGTTGATTCTTGAAAATATTCTTCATTGGACTCGTTCTAATTTCATGAGAGAGTAAATTCCAAATATCAGGGCCTGTGTGTCTTATAGACTCATGAGCTAGAACTGTTTTAGGATCTGTACATAAATAAAGCAATTTGATAATATTGTAATTCATAAAAAAGGTAGTGTGTGCAATAATAGAATGAAGGATCTGTATGAGCTTATTTTGCAAATCTGAGCTAAGTTGAGTTGCTATATCTATTATAGATGTTAAATTATGTTCCAAACCTTCAATTAAGTCCACCTTCATAAATCCATCAACGTCTCAATCCT